>BGNK01001862.1:68795-125958 GCA_003297005.1 Symbiodinium sp. clade A Y106 | reverse complement strand
ACAAAGCTACGGCTGATAACCTATTGTTAGCAGCAGAACGCACGGACTTTTTGTTCACTTGAGCCATCATAGTAACGTAGGTAGAACACTAATATACGTACACAAAAGGATTAAAAACACTTACGGTGGAAGGTCTAAGGGTTTAGGGTCCTAGGGCTCAGGGTCGAAGCCTTACCACCGGAGCCGCAAGAAACAGCCCAAGCAAAAAAAAATGTTACCAGGGGGCCCTGATAGCCAGACTAGGTTCTTGTGAGAAGCCAACTATAAGAGGGACTGCGCGGGGACAGTTGTACTGGATAATCAGCCCTCTACATGGGGGTTTCCAAAAATAGGGGTACCTTATTTTGGGGTCCTTGTAATTGGGATCCTACTATTTAGGGTACTACATTAGGGCCCCCTATTTTCGGAAACTCCCACATGATGACAACCCCAAATCAAGGTCTTCGAGCAGTGAAACCCAAAGCACCCGCCTGGGACTCGAACCTGCCAGCTTAACTGCCCTAAACCCTAATCCCTAAACCCTAAGTTCACTTTCAGGTCCACGGGTCTAGGGTTTAAGGGAGCTCAGGGGGGTTTAGTGTTTGTGGCTTAGAAGACTAAAGCAGGTAACAAAGTCCCAGATCCCAAAGGCTGCCAGCCCACGAATTTTGCGGCACGCATCACCAGTCAGCCCACGCAACCCTAACTCTAGTCCTCCATATCCCCTAATGTAGGAACCTGATTAAGAAACCTTGGGCCTTTATTAGGGTTCCTTATATGAACCCTACTATTTTGGAGGTTATAAGCCCAGGGTGTCTTTTGATCAGGTTCCTACATTATTATAGTACCCTTATAGATCCCTTATAGTAACCCTTCTAGACCCCTTTAAAGGAACCCTAGTAAAGGCCCAGGGTTTCTTAATCAGGTTCCTACATTATACCCTCAGCCCTGAAATCCTGAACTCACACCAAGCCTGAGACCAAGAAACGCAGCAATATAGGGGCCTTGATGAGGGTTTAGGGTTTAGGGTTTAGGGTTCTCGGATAGCGTTTCGCAGCATATCATCGCGCAACTCTGGTAAGGAGCCCTCAGCAATAGCACTGGCCGTAATTCAGGCCCCTCAACTCCCGAACGCGGCCTCCCATGTCAATGTCCATAAACATCTTCGAGGCTGCCTGAAATTCTGCCTGAGTTCGGCTGAAGCTCGTCGGATATGTTTGAAATTCTTAAACGTCTAAGAGCTTCACAGCTTACGGTTTTGAGGGCTGATGGTCTAGAGTATACAGGGCTGACATCATTATGTAGGGTTTAGGGAACACACATGCTTCCTTGAAACTTTCTTGGATCCAGGGCTTGGCTGATAATGCTGCCCGGAGAATTCGGCAGTCTCCGTGACAACGCAATTTGTCGAAGCTGAATTATACTATATAACTATACTACTAAACACCTCACACCCCTAAAACCTAAACCCTAAACCCTACAACGCAATACTGTCGCAAGGCTAGCGCAGTAAGCCCTGCACACTAAGGGTAGCCTAGTTCTTACTCCCCCAATAAACCAACTTTCCGATGCCTACGGGGATCTAAGGTAGATCCCTTAAAGGAACCGTTATAGATCCCTTTAAAGGAACCTTATAAACCCCTATAGACCCTTTAAAGGTTAGGTCGTGGGGATCGAAGAGTTCGGCTTCGAGAGGATCCCTTTTTCCAGGGCCGGGTGTCTCGGATTGTAGGGTTCCAGCTGGATTAGCTGGTTTAGGAGATTAGAGTGTTTAGGTTTTGGGCTGCGGGCCTAAAGCCTTTGGGGATTTGGGGCTAACCCTAAAGTCATAAACTCCGAAACCACCCTCCAATCCCTGGTATCAAACAACCTGAAAGGGGCGAAAGGAAACAAAGCACCACTATACCACCTATAGTGTAGCCAGTGCAGCCATAGAACGGTGCAGGAATTTATTACAACAAAGCGAAACACGACAATGGGAACACTCACCATGACAATGTACTCCTTAATGCTGGCAGCTGAATAGTCATAATTACTCCTACAACAACTGCACGCCTCAAGCCCGGAAAGCTCAAAACCCAAACTCACGCGTAATGCCAACAACAACTGTAAGACAAAAACTTACCTAGAACACAGTAGTCATCTCAAGCGAAAGACAACAGACTGATCTACTGCTACACTTGCTCACAGGGCAGTTACCCTAAACCCAAACCCTAAACCCCTAAACCCTAAACCCCCAAACGCCTACACTCTCAACTCTCAAATCTCGTTGAGACCGCCCTAAACCCTAAGCTTGCCCTGAACTCTTTTTTTCTAAGCCAAGCTGTAACCCTAAACTACTAACTCCAAAATCTCCCTGAGACCGCGACCAAGTCTTCCTCAGGCATGGCAAAGTCCTGGGATGACACAGACACGGTTTGGGGTTTAGGGTATTAAACCCCTTAAGCTATACAAGAAGAAGACTAAAAAATAACTCCTTGCAGTGTTTTTACAACGCTGTTTTATAAAACACTACTATGAGAAAAATAAAAACATAACTCCTAAGAGCAGTAAGTGAAGTGTCCGAAGGACACCCGTGAGGCTCTAACTCAGGTTGAAACCATGGGCCCCTGTATGGGCCCCTTAGCCCTGGCATCCTTATATACCCGCTGTATACCCTGAATATACATATATATATTTATACATAGGTACATATATACATACATATATATGTATATATGCTAGCCCCCCCCCCCAATGTACCTACTAATTCTGGTCTGTTTTATTGAACATATTGCTATATACGCAACAACTTTGATGGGGAGGGGCACTATGTATGACAAGTATTTGTTATGGTTTAAAGCCGAAATCCATCCGCTGCGTTTTTGCTGTTTTACAACTTTCAAAACATCAACACAGCGGATACTTCGTAGAATTCGTAGATCATTTGACTGGTTTAGTTAGTCATACTAACAAAAATAGTTGAAATAGTCTTAATACTCTTATTATTATTAGTAGTAGTATTAGTAATTTGTAGAGATGAGTGTGATGGACACAGAGATAGTGATGTAATGAAGAACTTAAATTTCGCATGTGAACTTGAGTATCAAATGATGTATAAATGTTATTTAAATAAACTCTAAATGTCTCTAACCAAATAGTATTAGTATCTATTAAGTACACTATTTCCTTCAATTCTACACTTTTTCGTATGGTATTCAAATGTACTCATTGCCTTCTACGTTTGATATCACACTATGTTTATTATCCACTAACTCATATTACTACTACTACTACTACTACTACTACGACTACTACTACTACTACTGCTACTACTACTACTACTACTAATACTACTACTACTACTACTACTACTACTCATACTCATACTCATACTCATACTCATACTCATACTCATACTCATACTCATACCACTACCACTACTACTACTACTACTACTACTACTACTAACAGTCAGCAACTAACTACTATACAAATTATATCATTTACTACTACTAATACTACTACTACTGCTACTACAAGAGATACTTTAAATCATACTTACTTTTTCACTACTTATACTACTACTAGTACTACTAGAAAAAATTTGTTTGTTTATATATATATATTGATTTTATTACTTGATTATACCACTATAGTACTTCTTCTAATTATGCAGGGTTACTTCCATTTTCAAGCTTCAAATAGTTGTTTTTACTGTTATTATTTCTACTGTCACCACTATTACTACTACTAATGTTACTAATACTACGTACTANTACTTCTTCTAATTATGCAGGGTTACTTCCATTTTCAAGCTTCAAATAGTTGTTTTTACTGTTATTATTTCTACTGTCACCACTATTACTACTACTAATGTTACTAATACTACGTACTAGTACTACTATTGTTATTCTTTAATAGTTTAGCGTTTAACTAACTTGTATTACTTATTAAACTGCCATATCTATATTCAATACCTTTATTACTACTATTATTACTACTACTACTACGACTACTATTATGAGTACTAATAGTACCTTCAGCAACCTAAATGTAACTTGAAGTACGACTACTCATAGTANTACTATTATTACTACTACTACTACGACTACTATTATGAGTACTAATAGTACCTTCAGCAACCTAAATGTAACTTGAAGTACGACTACTCATAGTATTTGTATTAGTAGTAATTTAATACTAAACTAACAATGACTAGCACAACTACTATTTTTAAATAACATCAATAGTAAGAGTAATAGAATTAGATAAGAGGTGTATAAAATTTAGGAGCAAGTAGCATTAGCCATAGTATACATAGTAGTAGTAGTAGTTGTAGTACTAGTAGTAGTAGTAGTAGTAGTAGTAGTAGTAGTAGTGGCAATAATAATAATACTAATTGTAGGAATAGTACATGTGCACACGCCTCGGCGAGATTTCCATCCTTGCCAAGTTTCATGCAATTGATCTGACCACAAGCCTCATCAAAAGTAAGACTTCCATCCTGACCACATTCTTCCGCACGGAAACTTGTNTGAGTACGGAACGCGCAGCGGTTCATTCAACTGTCCATTAGGTAGCCAATGCGCCTCAAAGCGTCGTCGCAATTGATACGGTCGTCGTCGGAAACCAAAAAAACCAAAACCAAAAAAAAACAAAAAAAACATTATTTCACTACTCTTCCAGAATAGCCTTAGAAATATACACGAATGGGAGAGTTCTGAAATAATGGTGTTTTTGGTTTTTTTGGTTTTGTTTTTTTTGGTTTTTTTGGTTTTGTTTTTTTTGGTTTTTTTGGTTTTGGTTTGTTTGGTTTTGGGCTATCGTCCTTGATTGCAGTGTGTTGCTTTGGTTTCGCGAACGAAATAAAACAGCCAAAACGCAGCGGACAGTTTTCGGCCACAAGAAAACGCCAAAAAGGGTAGGTNGCTTTGGTTTCGCGAACGAAATAAAACAGCCAAAACGCAGCGGACAGTTTTCGGCCACAAGAAAACGCCAAAAAGGGTAGGTACATGGGGGGGGGGCCTACCATATATATATATATATACATATGCATCTCGTTATATACATTTCTATATATATGTCCAAACATCCATCCATCCATCCATCCAGCCAGCCATCCATCCATACGTACATACATACATACGTACTGGAACTACCCTGAAAAGGGTAAGGGTCCATATTACGGGCCCATACTTCTAACCGATTCTAACCTGTCAGACTCTTTGGGGTATAGGATTTCGATGGATTTAGGGTTTAGGTTCAACTTTAGCGTTCAGAGTTCAGGCGACTTTCTCATCGGATATTGTACAGGTCTTATTCTTTGCATAAAGGCTTCCCTAAAGCTCAAAGTGCCCAAAAGCCTTAAATGGTATGGTCTTTGGGCCCAACAGCCTTCAACCATGAGTCTTGGGCGCCTTATAGCATGGCCTTTGGGCCCAAAAGCTTTAAAAAGAGGAGTCGTTGGAGCCTCAGTGTTCTTCATGCTTCCTACACCAGCTGGTCGCCAGATACCGCGGAGCTCAAGGGCTTATTCTGGGGGCCTTATGGGTTAAGGGTTTAGGGTTTAGGGTTATGAATTCGAGCAAGGTCTTGGTGCATAGTATGCTGTAGCTTTAGGGACCGTGAGGGTGTAAGGAAACATGAAGGACCACGAGAATCATAGTGAGCAGGGCCATGAAATCAACCCCGGTGATCTTAACGATAGGGTCATTGGCGACGACAGATAAAACCGTCGAAGCCCCACCCCTGAACCCCGAACACCCTAAACCATGCTCATAAGGAACCCAAGCCGAAGCCCTACACGCCAAGCCTTGAAAGTTCAATCGGAACCCCAAAACCGCCAAAAGCCCTAAAAACCATGAAGCCGTCCTTGGTATCGACAATCAAACTCCGAAACGCCTAAATACTGGAAAAAACCGTGCAAATAACTTAAGTCTGAGTTTTTAACAACAAACCTCGAACAAACGAATCGGCAGCCAAAAGGCCCCAAAAACCGTAAACTCTTGAGTCAAGCCGGAAAGTGCTGAAAAGTGAAAGAAACCATCAGGGCACAAAGGCCAAAACCCTAAACTCCAAAGCGCAGAAGTACAGCATCAACACAAAGGATAAACAACGGCCTTAAACACTCGGAGCCTTCGCAGGATACTTGCGAGGAGCCCTCAAAAAGGACCCAACTTGATCTTAGGGTTAAGGCTGTTAAGGGTTCAGGGTTCAGAAAACACATGCAGGGCAAACTGCGGCGTAGAGCACTTGGACCCTAAGCTTTCTGAACTTGCACATCCGAAGAAAAGTAGAACCAAAGCGATACCTTGATAACAGATGCTCTAAACTAGACAAGCTCGCAAGAATGAGCTATCTAAAACATACCCAAGACAGCTCAGAATAAGGCAGTAAAAAATGAACTAAACGGCCCAGGTACGCTGAGTTCGGCACTGCTCCTCGGGCTCAGGACCTGGAGCAATCCCGGGGAAGGAAAGAACCGCCCACGAAACTTTGTGCGGGGTCCACAAAAACTCTATACTTGAAGGTTCATGAGAAGTTACAAGCGGTGCAATAAGTCCCCTAGTATAGGTTATCACCATAGCTATCCTACTTATAACCCGACTTATAACTACCCATGAACTCTAAGGCTTCTACAGGTTCCACAAGGCTTCGATACTGGGGGTTTCCGTAACTTAGTTGCTGAGTTCATAAGCCACAAAAAGTGTACACTTTTAGTTTTATAGTGGGTGATATTATCCCAAAAAGTGTAAAGTGTATCCACTCAGCTACTAAGGTAAAATTAAAGCTCTGAAAGGGGTGTGAGACGGCTCCACAAGTTAAGGTTGTGTGACGGCTACAAGGAGGGCAATGAACAAGAGCCTCGCGTCTAAATGGGATCCATCAAACATCCTCGGGCCCAAGAGTGCTGCCTCTTCTTTGAGGGTTTAGGGTTGACTGTTTAGGGTTCGGTTTGGGGTTGTAGCTGTCTTGCTATCTCCCAATGTAGCTCCTTTTATGTTGCGATGTTCGTGCTTAGGATCTTGTAACCAGCAAATGCTCGCGAAAACGTGGTACCTACACCCGGACTGCAACATGCCGACAATGCCACATTGAGAGCCTGTTAGCCAAGGGCCTTCAGCTAGAGGGTGCAAAATGTGAGTTTCCCAAAAATAGGGGGACCCTTTTATAGTACCCTAAATAGTAGGCTCCTTATTATAAGCCCTAATTTTCGGAAATTCCCATCTTGAAGCATGAAACATCAGGGACTACTCTTCCTTAGCCCTAAACCCTAAGCCAAAGCTATCTCTTCTTTGCGCACCATCTAAGTGGAAACCTCGTAACACAAAAAATACAAAAAAAAACAAAAAAACAACAAAAAAGAGGTACGACAGGGGAAGCTAGGTTGGGATCAGGGATGCCCTAAGCCCTAAACCCTACATTTGGGGAGGTTTATTCAGGGTTTAGGGACTTCGGTGATTTTCAAGGTCTTCGGACGATCTAGGCATCGGACGAGAGGTTTCAGGTGAGCCCTTTCAGAAGACCAACTGACCCAAAAAACCTAAGACCTTGTCAAGTTAAGACCGAGCCTAAAACCTCGAACCTGCACCCCCCCTAAACCCTAACCCTAAACCCTAAACCCTAAACCCTAAAACCAAAACCCTAAACCCTAAACCCTAAGATACGCTTTACCCTTAAACTTGACCCCCATGGACTTGCACCCTGAAAAGCACAGACCGGGCAGCCTAAACACTTCACCCTTAATTAAGGAATATGGCTTAAATTATATAGGGCTTCATATTATGATTTAAGCTCTATTCCTTAGTTAAGGGCTATTGGCCTCTCTGGGACCTTCAGGCTCTAAGGCGTCACAGTGTAAGGCTTTTGGGCCCAAAGACCATACTAGTATGCAAGGCTTTTGGGCTGTATTGAGCCTGAGGGCAAGGATCCAAGTGCAGAACGTCCTTAGCCCGCAGATTATTCCTATCATTTCCTGTCCTAAACCCAAGTACCTCGTTGTTGTGTTCTGTTGGACCTTGAATGCTACAACGGGAAATCCGGGAGGTAGCGTCGTCGTAGTGCCCTTGTAGTCTTACGTATCTTGCAGGTTTAGGGTTTAGGGTTTATATAGGGTTTTGGGGCTTAGAACAGGTCGGCCTCATATTTCCTTGTATGTCAGTTACTTTAAACAAAGAGCACTGAGGAAGGCTTGAACCAAAAACCCTAAACCGAGGCTTCTGAGTTTTGGCGCACGGCTGAAAAAGCTTAAGGTTCGGGGCTCCTGGGGCTTAGCTTGGATCCCAAACAGTGGTACCCAGAGGGCCCAATACCCCTTAATTAAGGAATACTTAGGGGTTCCTTTAAGGGATCCTTTAAGGGATCTATAGGGACTCCGGCATCCCCTAATTAAGGAATATAGCTTAAATCATAATATGAAGCCAAATCATAATATGAAGCCCTACATAATTTAAGCCATATTCCTTAACTAAGGAGCATTGGGTTCTCTGGGTAGTCTTCGGCTCACAACCCTAAACCCTAAACCCTTAAACAGAACACCTAAACTAAACAGAGTTCAGTTCAAAATGCTGCCAAAAGCGCTATGCTCTGGTAGGAGATATCCATTGCATCCGCGTCCTGCAGTGCTTCAGTGCCAGAGGGCTTAATATGAGAGCCTCACCCACCCAGACCCCCGGGAGGATCTAGAAAGTAGATCCCCTTCTCTGGGGCCCTATACTACTAAGGGTACTTTATAGGAACCCCCACTAAGGGATCTACTTTTTGGATCCTCCCGAGGGTCTGGGCAGTCATTCAGGCTTCTGGCTTAGAGCTCATCAGGCTTTGTGGGTGTTGTGGTCTGGGGCTTCCTTCGTTACTGCAGGATGTTTGATTTCAATAGGCTTTCGGGATATCACTAAACCCTAAACGCCAAACCCTCACTGGCTCAAGGGGATCTTTTCTATCTTGATGGCTTCGAGAGTAAGTCGGCTCCTTCACCTCAGCAAGCTCTACATCCCATATTCAAAATTTCTAAGTGTGCGGGGTTTGGTTTGGGGTGGGTGTATGGCATATTCGCCATGCACCAGAAACTCATTGAGGCCTCATTTTATCCTCACCACTCTCTCTTCAATACCCGGGCTCCAAAACAGGCCAAATTTTTCAATGTAGGCCGAGTGTACATATTATGTATCTAAGTGCACTGCTAGAAAACTAACAGATCCAGTAGTAAGAACCCGATAAGAGCTCGAGAACATCCCCTGCAGACCACAAACCCTGTACCCTATTCCGTAAACCAAGCCCATCTCAAAAACCTTACAACCGTAACACCCCAAATCCCTAACGCCCTAACGCCCTAACGCCCTAACACCTATCACCCTGAATCCCAACTCCCTAAACACCCCAAGCTAAACCCCTGAACCCTAAACCCCTAAAACCCTTGTACTATCCTTATAAAGGAACCCTTAGAATCCCCATTAAAGGAACCCTAATAACCCCAAAGCCCTAAACACCTAAACACCTAAACACCTAAACACCTAAACCCTAAACCCTAGGCCCTAAACCCCAAACCCCAAACCTTGAATCCCCACTATCGGGGGCCTCACGAGGTGGGATCTGGTAGGTAGGATTAAGGATCCCTTATATAAGGACTCTTATTTTGGAATTACCCCACCTACCTTCATCCCACCTTTTGAGGACCCTGACACTAAACCCGCTCTGCGCAAGGGCGCCTTGTCTTCTTCCTGCGAGTCTCTGGCGCTCCCGCCTGGGCGCATTCCCGGGGGCCCATTAAACCGTAATTGTTTGAATAGGGTTCCTTTAAAGGGATCCTTAAATGGGGTCTATAAGGGATCTATAACAGGGTTCTATAATATAGGGGCCGTAATAATTAGAATAGGGTTTTGGGGCACATTATACTATACTTATATTAAGGAACCCCCCAAAATAGTATTGGTACTGCTGATGGACAAAATCCTGCATTACCCATTATAAGGAATATACCATAATTCCCATAGTTTAGAGTCCTTAAGGTCATGCAGGATTTTGTCCATCAACAGTAGTTATTGAGGCCTCTATACTGATTCCTCAAAAACCGAAGGAAACGCCACGACCCTGAGACTCCAATATTCCTTAGTTAAGGAATATACTCCTAAGGGTTCCTTAAAGGGATCGATAAGGGATCTACACTGGATCCCAGAAAGTTGGAACATGGATTAAGGAGGATTAGTGCTAGGATTCCCTATACTTTACCTTAAGGGCATGAGGCTAATGATGTTCCAACTTTCTGCCTTCTTCTGTAGGGTTTAGGGTTTAGGGCATTCCTCCAATATACCTTGATTAAGGAAGATAACCCCAAGGGTTCCTTAAAGGAATCTGCAAGGGTTCCTTAATGGAATTAAGGAATATGGGAGTTTCCGAAAATTAAGGCCCCTTATTTTGGGGTCCTTATAAATAAGTATCCTACTGCTTATAGGGCCAGGGTTCCTTTCGGGATTCTATAAGGGTTTAGGGTCAAGAAAGTCACCATAATAGGGATCTATAGTAAATATTACTATTCGGGTTGTTCTTGTATATACTGTAGGGGTTAGAGTTGAGAGGTTCCACGGAGGATCTGAGTTCGCATTAAGGAGTTTGATTGCGGTTACCACCGTTTAAGGCTCCTCTTAGATTCTAGGAGGGTACAGAGTTGAGGAATTTATGCTAACATGGTCAATATGGTCTCCGTATTACGGTAACTTAAATCAAACTCTGGCACAATTTCTGGGCAATAGGAACAAGGTCCTCAGTACAGATGCTCTGTCTGTACTTCTCAAACTCCAAATTCCTGTAGATCCAGTTGGTGTACTCAGCCAAGGTAGACAGTGACATGTCTCCAGGAAAATGCCACTGAAGGTGGCCGAATGAAAAGCGATATCGACTCGTAGTCATTCGCCTGCTTCATAGTGGAGCGCATCATGAAGAAACTGTCACGTGTCGTATGATTCACTTCTCCATCTGGGTAGTTGTCAAAATTAAGGTCCCTTTTTGGGTACCCTAAATGATAGGTGCCGTATTATAATAGGGACCCAAAAAGGGGACCATAATTTTGACAACCACCCATCTTTGTTGCGACACGGTGTGGTGTCGCTGGCAGGTACCCCAGTTTGTGGTTCAGGGCTTATCGGCGTTCGGGTTCAGGGTTTCGGGCTTTTCCGGCTCTGGAGTTTACAGTAGAAGCCAGAAAGTTGGAACATGGGTTTAGGAGGATTAGTGCTAGGATCCCTTATACTTTACCTTAAGGGCATGAGGAGAATGATTTTCCAACTTCCTGGCTTCTACTATAGATCCCTTATCGATCCCTTTAAGGAACCCTTAGGAGCCCTTATACTTTACCTTAAGGGAATGATGAGAATGATGTTCCAACTTTCTGGTTTCTACTGCAGGTTGCAGGATTTTGAAGTTCCGGCTTTAAGTCTTCCGGTTTAGGGTTTGGGGTTTAGGGTAAAGGTTGTTTCAGAGCGAATATGGGGGCTAAAGCATTTGGAGGATTGGGGTATGTGATTAGATATAAGGGCTTCTTTTAGGGTCCTTTGTAGGGATTCCAGGGTTGTTGGGTTTGTAATAGTTGTTAAGCTTCAGGATTTTCAAGGAGTTTCAGATTGACGGGTTTGGGTTAGGGTATGTGAGTTTGTGGGGTGGTGGGGATTGGGGAGATTTAGGCTTTCTAGGCTATAGGGAACTAATAAATGTAAGCTATGCGAAAAGGGATATATGCAAACAACAACCGTAACTCACAATCCTAGGAAAACACCATGCTTTCGCATGTGCAGAAACCCTACGCTCTACACCCTAAACCCTAAGCTCTAATCAAGTTGCGACACACAGTGACAGCTCTGAAGACCACAGCACAGAAACAAAAACCCAGAAAATCCTCTGCCCGGTTGACGGTTTAAGGTTGAAAGCTGTTAGGATTTATGGTTTAATGCTTTAGGCTTTAGAGGTTTGGGGCCTAAGGTTTAGCAAGCCAGGGTTTATCTGATCTAAAACAGTATACAAAAGGCGTATGACAACAAACAGCACTAAGAGTTGAAGAATGTTTGGGTGTTGGAGTCTTGCCCCCCGAGATACAGAGGGGGAAGAGTGTGGAGACCGCGGTATCTACCGTCGCTCGATCCCTGCCTACCTACCCTCAAAACCGCCCTATTGAAGGCAAACACCAAACCCCGAACCTTAAACCCGAAAAGCCCCACCAAACCACTCCCAAATCCCTCAAAAAACCTAAATCCCAAAAGCCCCCCCGAAACCCTAAACCCTAAACCCCACGCGGGCCTGCGAGTGGGCGGATGTCCGTAAAGTCGCGCAAGCCGAGGAGGTGGCAAACCTGGAGCGGAACTGTAGTTCTGATCTGGGTTTAAGTTTAGGGTTTAGGGTTTAGGGTGAGAGTCCTTGAAGCGGCATATTCGGGCTTGCAGAGTTTTTGGTCAGGTTGGTACGGGTTTTATGGGGGTTTATGATATAGGGGCCTCAAAAATGTGAATTAGGGTTCTTTTCCTTCAGCAGCTCTTTAGTAAGGATTCACTCGGGGTTTTGCGTAACCATCAAAATCAAAATCCTAAAGAAGCCCTCGTTGAACAAACACCTGGCACAAGCGCAAAATCCCTAACCGTACACACTTATAGAAGCCCTTAATTACTGCATGAGCCTGAGAAGCTGCTGTCAATACTAGCAAAAATGCCCAGAAGGACGTCGTTCCTCCGGACCCCCGGCAGGATCTAGCAGTAGATCCCCTTATTTTTGGTTCCGATGACACTACAGGGCATATACTAACAAGCAACCCACTCGGGAAATTGCCCCCTCATTGAGTGCAACTTGTTTGGTGAGACCCAAGCGTCCCCACTTTGTGGCTGTAAACAACCCGAAAACCCCTAGACCCAAGCCGCACGCGCTAAACCCTCAAACCCTAAAACAAAAACTCGAAACCGCCAATCCCTAAACCCTATAAACCCTAAACCTTTGCCCCCCCAAACCCCCCAAGAAGCCGAAAGCCCCAATCCCTGACCCCTATAAACCCTATGCGCCCCAACCATGTGGGGGTTGATCAAAATTAGACTATAAGGAATATACTATACTACAGACCCCAAAAGGGCCCGAAATTTTGATCAACCCCCATGTCGAGAGGCTGTGCCATCCATCCGAGCATATTTCACCTGGAAGACTTCCGTGCCTTAGCTCTCTGCAAGGGCTCCAAGAAACCCACAGAAACAGAAAAAACAGAAAGCTGTGTGGATTAGGGTTTAGGGTTTAGGGTGTAGGTTTTGGGGCTTAGGGTGTGCGAAAGCGTACTCCGAGTGATTCACCAAGAGCCCGCCCGTTCCACGAACGGAAACGGTGAGCTCACTGGGCATGCACCCCTCCGTCAGGTTCACGGGAGCGTACTCGGAGGACGCATCGTAGAGTAGAGGTGATCCATCCACTCCCCCTAAACCCTAAAACCTGAACCACAGCGAGAGTTCGAGAATTCCCCAGTCCGAATGAACGGGCGGCTCCGCCAATGCATGTTTTGCAATTGCCTCAAGTAGGTGGTTGTCAAAATTAGGGTCCCTTTTTTGGTCCTTAATATAATACGGCACCTATTATTTAGGGTACCCGAAAGGGACCATAATTTTGACAACTACCCAAGTGCGCTCATTAGTTCCTTGATTGAGCCCCCTTCGAGGTCGCACAAGCTCATGATGGCTCCTTCCCCCACTACACCAGAATCTGTTCGGATGATACGTATCCCAGCAAATGGAGTCGCTCCGTCGATGTGTTGGCATTGCCACCAACACGCATGGCGGCAAGCGAAAATTGTGTTGCCAATTCACTGGGGTATTTGCTTCCCTCGATTGGACCGAGCTCTCAACAGCTGTCATGATGAAAAGAATGGCTGGATGCTGAAGCAGATAGAATGAAAATCTGACTGGCTGCATCAATCTTGAGCCCAAAAGCCCCTTTTAATGTAGGAACCTGATTAAGAAATCCTGGGCCTATAACCCCATTCACATAAGGAACCCTAATAAAGGCCCAAGGTGTCTTAATCAGGTTCCTACATTACACTAGAACTAATGTTTGAGCTCTCGGGCTTCCGGAGTGCAAGGGTTTGGGCATTTGGGGATTGGGCCTTTCAGTTTGGGGTTTGGGTTTACGAGTTTCGAGATTTAGCCAAACCCTGAACCCTAAACCCTAAACCGTGTTTTTGGTCTAGAGCTTTGGGCTTGAGGGTTCCGGCACGCAGTTTACCCCGGCTTTCAAGGATTTGGGGCTTGAGGCTTACTCAATGCCCTACAAGCAGCTTAGAACCCCACAGCAGTTAAAGCCATCCCTAGACACTTCTACCAACCGTCCCAAGTATACCCTGAACCCTGAATTTAAAGCGCTGCGCCCTGCTTAGCTGCCGAAGCCAAGATGCACACTTTGCTGGAGCAGCTGTCCACTAGCCGGGTGTGGAAAGCATGCGCAGAGATATCTTCCTGACATCGGCGTTTAGGGTTCATCTCCACCAACTCGCTTTAATTAGCTTTAGCTAGCATCAGCATGCACATCTTGGATCGGGCATGATTCATTGGATTATGCACCATTTCGTAGTTGTAAAGCATGGTGTCAGTTTTTGTCATGATACGCTATGCTAAAGAGCCGGTTCTACAGGAACTGTAGTGTACATGTAGACCCTGATCAGAAGCACCACTTACCGTAACATGGATTCCAAGAAGGATCCAAATGTTCGAACCGTCATACCCGACTATAATCTTTGAGGTCACTATATATTTGACATTCGGATGAGTTTCCGGCGGCAGGTTTTACAGCTTTGCATTCGCGGGCTTCGTCTTGGAGGTCTAGAAACCGTAAACCCTGAACCCTGAACCCTATGTGAAATCGACCCTAGACCCGAAACCATCGTCATGTAGGAACCTGATTAAGAAACCTTGGGCCTTTATTAGGGCTCCTTATACGAACCCTACTATTTTGGGGTTTTAAGCCCAGGGTTTCTAATCAGGTTCCTACATTATCCCTTAATTAAGGATATTGGGAGTTTCCGAAAACGGGGGACCCTAATATGGTACCCCCAATTTTCGGAAACTCCCAACTGCTGGTCTTTCCTCCTTATAGATCCCTTAAAGGATCCCTTAAAGGAGCCCTAGATATATTCCTTAATTAAAGTATATTCCTTAATTAAGGGATATTGGAGTCTCAAGGTTTTCCCTGGGGTGTGTGGTTCAGGCGGTTTCGGGCCTTTGCTTCGGACGTTGTCTTGGACAACGCCTTCTGTAACTAGGGCCGACGATACGAATCAAAGGGCTCCTTTAAAGGGATCTATAAGGGTACAAACAAGGGGTTCCTTTAAGGGATCTATAGGGTTTTAGGGTTTAGGGTTGATGATATAAATCCTCTGCATTACCCATAAGAAGGAAGGCCTAGGGTTTAGGGGTTAGGGGTCAGGGTTTAGGGTTGACGATATAAATCCTGAATTACCCATAATACGGAATACACAGTAATTCCCATAGTCTAGGGTCATTAATTTAATGCAGGATTTATATCATCAACCGGTTGCTGATATGAATCCTGCATTACCTTAATGACCCTAGAATGGGAATTATGGTATATTCTTATTACGGATAGTGCAGGATTCACACCATCAGCCGTAGGTCCGCGTTCTTGAGGGGCGGGTCAGCCAGCTGCAGAGGCCCCAGCAGGACAAGTTCCAAACCCATGCAAACCAAACCAAACCACACCGATAGCTGGTTCAGGGCTCAGGGTATAGACCCCGCATAAAGCAAAACTCTTGGAATTTTCCTGGAAAAACTAGACCACACCATTCCAAAGCACCATAGAAGATCCTGTGCCCGACACAAGAAACATCAATGCTTACTTCCAGTATCTGCTAACGATAGTAAACGTTGCAAATTCAATAGTTTTAACAAGAAGAAGAATAGTAAGTAATAGCAGTATTAGCAACAGCAACAACGAATAACTGAGAAGTCCCCCTAAACCTTAAGACCCCAAACCCTTAACCTTAAAACCTTAAAAGCCCTTAGTATTAGTAAGTATAAGGGCCCTTAAGCCCTGAACTCCAGCTCGCGCCAAGCTGCCCTTGGGCTGGTGCTGCCTTCCGAGGCCTGGCTTTGGCCTGCATGGTGGTGACAGGTGCTGTGTCTAGGGCTTTAGGGTCTAAGGTCTAGGGTTTTACGGTTTATTGTTTAGGGTTTTAAGGTCTAAGGTTTAGGCTGTTAAGGTCTAAGGTTTAGGGTTTTAAGGTTTAGGGTTTTAGGGTCTAAGGTTTAGGGCTTTAGGGTTTTAAGGTCTAAGGTTTAGGGCTTTAGGGCTTTAAGGTTTAGGGTTTGAGGTCTAAGGTTTAGGGTTTTAAGGTTTAGGGATTTAAGGCTTTTTTTAAAGGTGCAATGGACTTTCGCTCTCGCTGCAAGTCTCGCCTCCCTAGAGACGTGCATTTCAGGTCAGGGACCTGGTAAGCACGGGAAATCACAGGTTTAGAGTCAAGGGGTTAGGGTTTGAAAGTTTAGGGTTTAGAATGAAGAAGTACTGTAATGTAGGGCGGCGCCAACGATTAGAACAGGGCACATTTACTGGGTTCTATGAGGGATCCTTTGGATGACATAGAGGCCTTAATAATTCAGAAAGCATATAGGGTTTTGGGTATGGTAAAGTGTAATTATACTGAGTAGCACTATTTAGTCAGGGGTGTGCTGTAGGGTTGGGTTAAATTTGGTTAAATCATTCGTAGGGTCAAGGGTGCAGAGATGTTGAAGACTTAGCTGGGTAGTCAGGAACATTCGTGGTGCTCTTTTGCGGGTCTTTAAACCGTCTGGGATGCAAGGAGGAGGGCAAGTGCCGCACAACAAGCCTTACATCCTCATCGAAACTCCCCCACACCACATAAGTTCAACATGAAGGCTCATAACTGGGCTTTTGAGTACCCAGGGAGAAAAAAGTATAAACTTTCATTTCATAAGGGTTCTGTTAAGAAAAAAGTATTAAAGCATGGTACTCCAAAGAAAAAATAAAACCAGACACGGAATCTCAAAAAAACCTCAAACCGCAAGCTCGGAAGCCCTGAAGACTAACCCCCTGGAGCACTTACCCCCGAGACCCAAAATCCCGAACCTCTAAAGCCCTCATCCCCTGTATAAACCTTAAATCCCAAAGCCTGAAACCCTAAACCCTAAACCCTAAACCCTTAAACCCTTTAAAACCCCTTAAAACCCCTAAATCCCTGAACCGAGGAACCCTGAAGCCCCGAAACCGATGAACCCTGAACCCCTAACGCTTCAAACCTGCACCCCCCAAACCCTGAAACCCTAAACCCTTAAACCCCCTAAACCCAAACCCCCCAAACCCTACCCCAAAGCCCTGGACTCCGAAACCCCGTAAACCCCTAAAATCCCTTAAAACCATCACCAAATCCTTCCTAAATCCCTTAGCCCCTGAAACCCCTTAAAACCCTTAAACCCATCACCAAATCCCTGAACCCCCTAAACCCGAAATCCTTAAACCCGTAAACCCTGAACCCTAAATCCCTTAGACCCAAGAAGCCCTACCCTAAACCCTAAACCCAAAACCCCCTAAACGCCTCAAACCCATCACCAAATCCTTTGTCGACCTCGCCTAGGAGCAGCTCCGTGGCTCGGATGGCATCCGCTTTCTGCATGAGGTCCTTGGCGTTTAGGGGTTCCCTCAAAGGAGATCTTTAGGGTTCCTAGGGATCTTTAGGGTTCCCTTTAAAGGGGTTTTTAGGGTTCCCTTTAAAGGGGATCTTTAGGGTTCCTCTAAGGGAGCTCCTTTTAAAGGGTTCCGGGTTCCTTTGGAGGGTTCTATAAGGGTTTAGGGCTCCTTCCTTTTAAGGGATCTATAAAGCCGTTTTTATGGGCTTGTGCCTACTTGTCGGGTATCATGGGGAACCAAAGGTTAACCTTTTTCATAATATAAGGATTATATAGGGATTATACTACCCCAAAAGGTTAAAGGTTACCTACTCTACTACTAGGTGTGGGTGTTGAATATAATGAGCTCTCGGAGTGTGCGCTTGGCGGGCTTAGGGTGGTGGGTTTAGGGTGTTGAGTCTGGCATCTTGGGCTTAGGCTTTCGGAGTTGTTGGGTTTGGGTGGGTTGGACAAACTCCTGCATAAGTATACCATGCTGCCGTTTCTTCAGGCTACCTGACGCAATGCAGGACTCAGCTCATAAGCAGCTGCCTGTGCCTGAAGAAAAAACGGCTGTGTGCGGCTTTAGACTGCTTACATAGAAGCCTAAACCCTAAACTCTATACCCTAAACTCCTAAACCCTAAACCCTATGATACCATCTTTTCGTTCTAGTATGCTGCAGTTCCGCCAGTAGAAGGCCAGGAATGTCGATGCCGAGCCCCGCTTTCTGGTCCAGGGTACTTGGAGGATCATGGGACTTAGTAAGTACGGTTATAAGTACCTTAATTGGGGTTATAAGTAGTTATAAGTAGAGTTACCCTAATTATAACCCTAGTTACTAAGTCCCCTGCCCCTTAGTAGACCCTAAACCCTAAACCCTATAGATCCCTTTAAGGAACCCTATAGATCCCTTTAAGGAACCCTTTAGATCCCTTTAAGGAACCCTAGTTACTAAGTCCCATGATCCTTTAAGTAACCAGCGTAACCAGCCTATAGGGTTCAGGGCTCGGCGGCCTGATGGGGCCCACACTCCTAAAACAGAGGGGTTTAGGGTTTAGGGTTTAGGGTTTTGGGTTTTGGGTTTAGGGTTTTGGGTTTAGGGTTTAGGGTTTAGGGTTTAGGGAATCGGGTCTGGGGGCCCATGAAACCATAATTAGAATAAGGAATCCCAAAAATAGTATTGGTACTCATTTAGGCCCAAAACTTTTTCCTGGAGTAACCACTGCGCTACGTTGGACTTTAAAACCGTCGAAAAATGGTTCGTGACTGAACCTTCGAAAAGCATATATCACCGTTTGAAATTATAATTATAAATATATATATATATATGTATACTCCCAGAGGGTCCATATACTCTACTATTATGGAATTTGGTCCCCCAAACCATAATAGGGATTGTCTTTTGGTACCCAATTCCATAATGGTAGTACAGAGGGACCCTCTGGGAATAAAACACTTGCGAAGCCCTTGCAAAACCCTTATTAACACTCGCATGACTATCTTTATTTAAGGAACCACCAAAATAGTAAAGGTAGATAATTTAATTCTTAAACCCTAAAGCCTAAACCCTTGTTGCCACTCCCATCTTTCGCCATGGTGCCGTGAACCGCGTGCCTTCCAAGGAGGCCCCTGGACGATCGCGAAGGAGCCTTGGAATCTCTGCTCGTGGGATCTTCCTTTTAAGGATTACGGTTTAGGGTCTAGAGGTTTAGAGGTTTAGGAGTTAGCGGTTTATGTAGGGGATGTAGGGGTTTGGAGGCTTAGAGTCTGGGGGTTTAGGGCTTCGTGGTTTAGGGTATATCAACCCTAGACGGAACCGAAGTCCTCACCTACAAACCGTCGTTGCCTACTCGACTCTCATAAGAATAGATTGTTGTCTTTGTTTGACGGGCCCTCCTGTACAAAGGCCCCAAAACAGGGAGTAGAGTTTTTGATTTCCGTGCTTGGGAGTCGAGGGCTTCGACGTTTCGGTTCACACTCTTTCGGAGGTATCGTCTAGGCTTCGGGTTGCAAGGCCGAAAAAAACAAAAGCAATGTGCTGCTTGGGTAAACGCAGAATGGAGGCCTTTGGGGAAACCTCCATCCTATCAACACCCAAGCTTTACTGCAACCTCTCCTAAGATTTATGAGTCAGTCCTAGTAAACCTTAATGTAGGGGCCTTAACAATTCGAAGAGGGTTTTGGGCTGCTTTGTAGTATACTTATAGTAAGGAACCTTTGGAACCTTATGATAATAAATTGGCAATAATTTGTGCTTCTATAAATCACCCCAAACCCCTAAACGCTCAAAGCCTTTTCAGTGACCAGGGAGCATTGCAGCCAGGGCTGGACAATGAGACTTCAACCGCAACCTTGGCCGTTGCTGGTTTAGGGGTTTAGGGGGGGGGGGTGGAATTTCCCTAGAGAGCAGCGGGTATCCACATTAGGGGACTTAGTAATTGGACTAAGTTGCATTATATTGTGCCCTATATCCTGGTATTCAATGGATCTATTGCTGCTTAGGGTGCTAAGGCTGACAGTTTACAGTCTGGGGCTTGGGTGCCTCGGACCCATGTGAACAAATTCAAAAGGATGCGGTCAGAAACTTCTGACGTTGGAGGGTCTAAAGTATAAAATAGGAGCAGAAAGTTGGAGCTTGCATCATCCTTGACTCATGTTCCAGCTTCGGGGGAGTTTGCCATCAACTCCCTAAACCCGGCACCCCAAAACACAAGAAACCTCATGCCCGAAACCCAAATCCCTTAATAGAAGCCCCTTACAGGTAGGTAGTTCTTCTTCCATAGTACTCCCATAAGACCCCCTTTACCTTATAGGAGTGGTAAGGGAGGCTTATGGGAAACTACCCACCTAATAACTACCCACCTGTAAATGGCTTAGATTAAGTCTAAAGTGAACCCCAGAAAGTTGGAACATCGATTTAGGCTGGGATTTCCTTTACTTTACTTTAAGGGCATGAGGCTAATGATGTTCCAACTTTCTAGCTTCTACTGTACACCCAGAGAGACTCGAAACCCCCTGAACTAAGCAGTACAATACGTTCAGTGTTGCATACAGTTTCGTGGGGGGCATTGGGTTTTGCCCAAGGTTGTGAAAGGCTTTCTACAGGGCTTGGACAAGTTTTTCACACGACTTGGTCGGGCTTTACAACTATGAAGCAAAGGGCGTTTAGAGAAGTTTTTACACTACTTTAACATACGGCCCCTCAATCTCGACATCCTAAAAGCTCTCTCTCCCCATGTTTCCCTTCAAGAGGGTTTCGAGTTTCTCTCTCTCCCTCTCTCTCTCTCTCTGAGTTTAGGGGACGGGGTTTAAGGGCGAGGGCTTAAGGTTTAGATTCAGATGGGTTGAGGGTTTGGGTTTAGGGTTTGTGAACAACTGATCCTAATATGGTACCCTAAATAGTAGGATCCTTATTGTAAGGACCCCAAATAAAGGTACCCCAAATTTCGGAAACTTCCATATCTCTCGCACTCGGTGATGACGGCTTGACACATGCATGCATGTGAAATAAATCAGGACCACCATATCATCTCAGCTTTGACTTTCTCTAGACCCTGTCCAACCAAACTGAAAAGTAACCTAAACCCCAAACCCAAACATAAAGCCCTAAACCCTAAATCAAACTTGAAGCCCTAAGCCCTAAATCCAAACTTAAAGCCCTAAGCCCTATCCTAAGAGAGGGCAGACGCAGGCGAGTAGTCAAGCAGCTCCTGGTCCAGCTCTATGACCTGAACTAGGGTTCAGGATTTATGGACTGCGTTGGCTTTTGTTTAAATTAAGAGGTCCTTGTTAGGGTATTGTTCGGTTCTATAAGCTGTTGTTCCCTGGTTAATGCTATCGTTTTATGGTAAAGGGGTCATGTCTAAAAAGGTGTCGATTCCAACGGTCCTGAAGACTGTTTATAATTATAGGGCTCCATATTAACGCATAAGTGATATTAACCATTATCACAAATTTAGTTAGGGTTTGGGGTTCAGGGTTTTCAATACTTGCGGACCCAGGGGAGACTGCGCGGTTCCTTCTCCTCCTACTACTACCACTACTGCTACTACTACTACTGCTACTACTACTACTACTACTACTGCTACTACCACCACTCCTAGTAGTAGTACTCGTACTACTACTACTACTACTTCTACTACTACTGCTGCTGCTGCTGCTGCTACTACTACTACTACTGCTACTGCTACTACTACTACTACTACTACTCCTTCTGGGGTCTCTTGTTCTGATTGACTTTTGAGGGCTTCCATGGTTTTGGGGTCCAGGGTGTTCGGGTTCAGCTTTTTGGGAAGTGGAGTTTCCGGGTTGTGCATCGTTGCGTGTTGTGCAGGGGTTTAGGGTTTAGGGTTTAGGGTTTTTGTGCTGTTGTGCAGAGGTTTAGGGTTTAGGGTTTAGGGCTTTTGTGCAGGGGCCCTCTTCTCGTTTGAGCGCCTTGGCTTGATTTCCTGGTTTCTGCGGCAGCTTTGCCATGCTGAGAACTGGGACTGTGCAAGAAGGCCGAAACCTGTACCACTGACTCTTACCCCATGTTACTGCCACGACAAGAGGGAGAAATCCTCGTCAAAACCCCTAAACCCTAAACCCTAAACCCCTAAACCCTAAACCAACCAAACAACCCAAAGCCCAACTTAATCTTTGTAAATTCCGCCATGCTAGACCCGCACTAGCCAGCAAAAGCCCGGAGACCTCATTCCTAAAACCCTCAACACTGCAATCCTGTCTGGTTCTTCGTAGGGAATGGGGGAATGGATCCCTATAGTAGTCCCTATATCATTCCCCAAAATAGTCCTCATACTTCATTGCCCCATTCCCTGCTAAGCACCAGCCAGAAAGCCCTCAACACTGAAATCCTACACATTTAAAGCAGCACGCTCCAAGTGCCGCTTCGGCACTGCGTCGCAGGTCAACCGAAGTAGTGACGAGGCGGCGGACAGCTGCCTTTGATGGCAATTTTTTGTCTTCTCTCCCCTAAACCCTAAACCCTTAAAAAATCACAAAAGTAACGCCTAATAACGTCATCCCTCAACCCAAAACCCCGTTGGGCAAGAGAGTCTGTGTGGTGCTTAGTAGGGAATGGGGGAATGGATCCCTATAGTAGTCCCTAATACAATCCCCAACAATAGTCTCCATAATCCATTCCCCCATTCCCTACTAAGAATCAGACAATCTACTAAGAACCCTAAACCCCTGTAGTATAACCCCTATAGTAACCCTTCAAGGAGCCCTTAAAGGAACCGTTCCCTACAAGAACCAGACAGGGGTGTGGCGTTTTCAAGAACTTGGAGTTTCGGCCTGTTAAGGTTTCAGTCTTCAGTGTTCATCCTGTTCCACAGGCAAGTAACCCCGAGGCCCATAGTTACTGCAATACTCCATAAAGTATATTATGGGTAGCTCTCTAAATTAATTGGGTCCTTCTCAAAAGCGTGCCGTACTATATTGGGGTTCCTGAAAGGGACCCTGTATAGTTTAGAGAACTAACCATATACCAAGACTTTTCAACTCACAAGAACGGCTTCTGGATGCAAGGTGTATGTTTCAGGGTTTAGTGTTTCGGGTTTAGGGTTCGGGCTTTGGGTTAAGGGTTTCAGCTTTGGGCTGCAAGGTTTCGGGTGGAGGGCTGTCTTGGGTATAGGTGTAGCAGAATCGAAACATCTTGGCAGGAAGACGTCGAGCTCTGAATCAATGGAATAACCCCCCGAAGCCTCGATAGAGAAACTCTAGATGCCGCTGCTGCAGAAACACTTGCAGCACTTGCATCGGTGCCCTGCAAGGCCAGATTGAAGATAGACAACCTTAAACCCCTAGCCGGCAAACCCCTAAGCCCTAAAACGCTAAGCCCTAAAAGCCCTGAACCCCTAAACCCTAAACCCTGATCAAGGTCCGACTCAAGGTATCATCCACTGCCGGCCAAGAGACGCCTCCATGTTCCCCCTATCGAGACGTAGCTCAACCTCGTCCGCTTGGGGTCTAGATCAAGCCTGATACTGCTTAGACCCTAATCCTAAACACGTCGAAACACCCCGGACCCGAAAACCCCAAACACTAAAGCTCTAAACCTGTTTCGTTTCGCATTGGGTTGCCAACGTTTTCCGCTGACAGAGCAGGTTATTTGGTTTGAGGGCGCCTGCTATTCACACGGCTGTTTCTTAGGGCAAAAAAGAGTTCTAGACTCATTGTAGTTCCTGTTTTGGTTAGCCAGTTTTATGGTTAGGATCCTATAATAGAGATTTTGGTTAACCAAAAAAAGGAACTGCAATGGAGACTATAGGTAAACCTGGTATACAACCCCAAAAATAAAGAATCCTCATTCTCAGACCCCTTATTGAGGTAGTCCAGATATCTGAAACCTCCAGATGATGTAAGAACCCAGAGAGCCCAATACCCCTTAGTTAAGGAATATAGCTTAAATCATAAGATGAAGCCCTATATAATGTACGCCATATTCCTTAATTAAGGGGTATTGGGCTCTTTGGGAACCCGATTCAGAATCCCAGGGTTCTTTATCATGCGGCTTGTCTAGGGTTTACCTTAACCCTGAACAACCTACCTTTTTAGGGTTCCTTATTATGGTTTCCTTATATGAGTCCTTAAAATGGTAGGTTATTCGGTGTTAAGGTAGGATTTGGCATTGAGGGTATTGGGTTCGCACTTAGGGTTTAGTGGGGGTTAGGCTTTAGTGGTCAGGGCTCATGGTTCAGGGCTGACCTTCATCCCAAATAACCTACCTTTTTACTTAGTTGCTGAGTTCATACGCCCCAAAAAGTTTACACTTTTAGTTTTATAGTGGGTACTATTATCCCAAAAAGTGTAGAGTGTATCCACTCAGCTACTAAGTTTAAGTGACTATACAAGGAAATCATAATGAGAAACCCTAAACATGTAGGTTTCTTCGGGTCCACGTAGTGTCTAGGGTTTAGACCTGATGCTCCAAGAGGGCCCCACGGTATCCGGTATTTGGAATCGCTTGGAGGTTCATGGGCAGTTATAAGTGGGGCTATAAGTCTCCCAATATAGGTTATAACCATAGCCATCCTACTTACGCTTAGATTTTCTAGAAAACCCTACTTATGACTACCCATGAACCTCCAAGCAATCCCAGAAGAAAGCTAAGTCTCTACGGGTGCGCTGTTGCACAAGCAGCTCTGAACACCCGAAAAGCCTAGAAACGAAAACGCAGGAAGCTGATTAATACAGGGGCCTTGATAATTAGAATAGGGTTTCGGGGCCGATTATACTACAATTAAATTAAGGAACTAGGCCCCTAGATTAACACGGTCGTGGTGCGTGTTACTGTAAAGTATCTCAATATGGATGCTATCCTGACGAATGTAACTTGTGTTTTGGCAGTCTCTACACCGTAAACATGTCAGGGAAGTCTCGGCAATACCATTACAAACTCAGTCTTCAGACACCTAAAGTACCCTACGTTACAGTACTTTGAGGACACATCTCATATAGGGACCCCGAAAGGAGGACCCCAACAGAAACTCACGTGAACACATCCCTCTGCAACCCTAAACTCGCAGTAAATGCTTCAGCATAGAGCTTGCGGGCCTCCGCCACAACGACAAGCTTGACATTCCACATCTTTGCGAGGGCTCGTATCCCGGAGACTCCATTATCCCTTAATTGGGGAATATACCTTGAACTATAATAGGATCCCTAATATGACTTAAGGAATATTCCTTAATTAAGGGACGTTGGAGTCTCTAAAATCTCGAGATCCGACACATACTTGGAGGTTCATGGGTAGTTATAAGTGGGGTTATAAGTCCCCTACTATAGGTTATAACCATAGTTTTCCTGGTTATCCTACTTATAACCCTACTTCTAACTACCCTTGAACCTCCAAGTAGGCGCATTCGCAGGCGAGCATTAGCCGAGCTTGTCGTTCGCTGGCCCCGTGTGCTGCCACCAGGGGCTCTTACTTGTCGGTGTGCTTATTGAGGTGTTCGATGACCGACGCCCACAGACAGGGATCCGCGTTTTGGCGTCGAAGATGTAATCTAGGGGCCTTAATAATTAGAATGGGGTTTTGGGGCCCAATGTACTTGTAATTATAATAAGGAAACCCCAAGATGGTATAGGTAATTATCTGGGCCCCTATAGTATGCACCGTCTTGCGGCTGTTGGTTGAACTTGGTTCCTGTAGGAACATGTCAAAGCAAAGTCTTTGACCTCTTCGGGGTACTAACATCCTTGCGAAAGTCCATGCGACTGTTTCCGTGCTGGCTGGCCTGTCATCTTCTTGTTACCGCAATGAAAACCATGCAGGGCTGCCCATGAAAAAACTCTCCGCGCAAACCCGAAATCGTATACCCAATTGCGCTGAACCGTAATTCCCTCTCTTCGTGCCTTCAGCCAAATCATCTTCCGTAGGACTACGGCGAAGCCAAGGACGCCCAGGAAGGACAGAAGCCTCAAAGTTCGCCATTTACGGGTGGCTTGTTGGGTGAGGACATGTTAGCTCAGGGAGGTTGAGTTTGTCGGTGCATGTGAACATGTTGGCGATTGGTGCTTGGTGTTTATATTGATCCTTATCACCAACACCGCCGTCGGCATCATCATCTTCTTCATCTGCATCAACATCATCATCATCGTCGTCGTCGCCATCATCAAAAACAACATCATTATCGTCGTCACCATGAGCAAAAACAACCTCATCATACCTTGCATCATTACTTACATCATCCTGATCATCATCATCATCATCATCAAAATTGTCATCTTCAGCAACAGCATAATCATCAGGATCATCATCACCATCACTATCATAATCTTTCTCACCATTTTCATCAGTATCATAGTCATCATGTTCGTAGTCACCACCACCATCATCATTATCATCGTCATCAGCAACAGCAGCAGCAGCAGGTCCACCATCCTCAACAACAACATCAACATCATCATCGTCGTCGCCACCAGCACAGGCATCATGATCATGAACACCATCATCATCATGACAACCATCACCATCATCAGCATGACCACCGTCATCGTCGTCAATACCATCGCCACCGTCATCATTATCAGCGTCATCCTCAGCATCAGCATCCGCAAGCAACATCATCAGCATCAGCAGCAGCATCCTCCTCCTCATCATCACCATCATCATCAACATCACAATCACCAGCATCATCATCCCATCAACATCATCTTCATCACTATCATCATTACCATCATTATCATCATCATGATCCATAAGCTCGTTCTCTGCATGTTCGTCGTCAGCATCAACATAACCCCGCTGCTAAGTCCGAAAAGCCGCCACCACCACCACCACCACCACCCCAGTGGTACGACACCCTGACAGTTTTTTTTAGGGGGTCCAGGTTTTGGGTTTAGGGCTTAGGGCTCAGGGATGAAGATGGTGGCAACAACAGTCCAGTGTGATGCAAGTGTAGTGCTTCGAGCTCGGCGATGAAAATGCCACGGCAACAAAAAAACTCGTGTTTCTGGTGAGGATGATTCCACTGGTGCGGATACAGATGGTGAAGAGGGGCCTGAGCGCGGTGTTCAGTGTGATAGTGACGATAGTTTTTTCGTTGATTTAGTGATGATGCTGACAATGATGACCATCAAGATGATGATCATCATCAACATGAGGGCCAATCCTTGAACCCGGCGGACGTAACACCGCCCCTGGGCCGTGGCATGCAGAGAGAGAGAGAGAAAGAGACAGAGAGTGGGAGAGAGATGAGGGCCAAATGAAGATGAAGATGGCAGCTGATGGACATGATTGTGGCTATGGGCGATGGTGACCGTCACACCTCAACAAGAATATACGCGAAAGAATCCTGCCGTTCGGGTTAAAATGTTCCTTGACGACGACTTCTGTAAAACAAAGGGTTTAGGGTTTAGGGAAGAAAAGGCTAGTTCGTCCTTCAGGTTGGGTGTCCGGTTGGGTCCTTCAAACCAGTAAAGTAGGGGCCTTAATAATCAGAATAGGGCTCCTTTAAAGGGGTCTTTATAAGGGTTACTATAAGGGATCTATAATAGGGTTCTATGATGTAAGGGCCTTAATACTTAGAATAGGGCTTTGGAGCCCATTATACTATAGTTATAATAAGGAACCCCCAAAATAGTATAGGTGACTATTAAGGCCCCTACATTATCTCCAATCCCAGCCGTAAAAGCCCGAACATTTCAAGCCTTGGACCCTAATAAACCATACACTCCAGAAGCCCGAAACATCCTCCAAGCAGCTCATTTCGAGCCACGTTCGCAGCCGTGGGCACAAGACCCTCGCCCCAACCGTCCTCCCGACTCGTTTCATGCTTCCTACCTGAAACTACTTGGGTTCCAAAACTATATACGAAGTCCTGTATGAAGGCTATGTCTTTTATGGTTTTCATAACCCCTGAACTCAGCCTTTACCCTAAAGCAGAAAACCGACAAAAGGTCAATGGCCCAAAGGAAAGTTCGAAGCAGCAACCATAGCAATAATAAGAACAGGAATAATGGGAATAAGAGGAACAAGAGTAATCATGTTCTGTTTGCTGGTTCAGGCTTCAACACAGGGGGTCGGAACAAGCAATCATAGTTAACATCCCCTACTTTACAGAACTATACTAGACAAATTCCCTCAAAACCCAATTCTAATTGTTCAGGCCCGTGTACTAGGGTTGGCATCTTTCCGCGGGATCTTTGGGTCAGTCGCTCTAGCTTCGGGATCTCGTTGGGCTTACTGTTGAGGGCCTGATATAGAGGCCTAAATAACAAGAAAAGGTGTTGAGGTCCACTGTAGTGTGACAAATACCAAACACAAAAGTACAAAAAGGGTGAGAATGGTTGTTGTAATCATTAGTCTGGCTCTTGTTGCGAATTAGGATTCGGGAGTTTCCGAACATAGGGGACCCTAATATAGTACCCTAGATAGTAGGATCCTTATTATAAGGACCCCAAAATAAGGTACCCCTATTTTCGGAAACTCCCATATTCGGGTTAGAGGCGGAGGGGGAAACCCAAGTTTCGGGGCCAAGTCCTCGAAGCGGGTGCGAAGTAAGGTGAGCAGCATGTAGAGGCCATTGACCATCACCACCATGCAGATGTTCCTTTGACTTTAGGCTGTAAGTTTCGGGTTTGGGGTCTAAGAAGCCAAATCATAGAGAGCTTTTCTGTGGATTCACAAATTAACTTTTTCAGGCGGTTATTCTGTCCACTGGCAAGAAGTCAAAGCGTCTCGGCGGATCCTGTTGTGGCGCCTCCACGTTCTTCTGCAACTCTTTCGTGGTCTTCGCCAGCTCCTAGGCGCTGGCTGCAAGCCGCCCTTTTGCCGAATCTAGCTCAGGTGGAGGATCTGTCGCTGCAGTTCCTGTCCTGTTGGTCGCCGCCCGCAAGTCCACGCACCACTTGTCGGGAAGGACGTGTCCATGACCGGACCCAGAGAGCCCAATCAAGGAATATGGCTTAAATTATGTAGGGCTTCATGGGGTATTGGGCTCTCTGGGGAGTGCCGATGTTGTAGTGCGTTAAAGAGCCCAAAGGTTCCCTAAAATCTGAATCTGGAAACCCTGAACTCCAACCCACCCCAGAGTTTCGGGTCTGGGGATTCACCGCGTGCCAACCAAAAGCCCATCGTCAAAGCGCTAGCTCCGCCATGTTGACAGTTCTGGCGGCTCTGTTTAGGGCTCTTTGAGGATATCTTCCAAAGCCTCCACCTTAAGCCCTAAAACATTACCCTAAACCCTAAGCCCTGAAAACCTTAAAAGCCTACACCCAAATATATTCCCCTGAGTCCTAAACCCTAAACGCATTGCGCAGGATTGTCCGCGACTGACCACCGGGTCATGCTAGCTCTCGTCTTCAGTTCTAGTTTTGCAAGGCAACATATAGAAACCGAACAGTCTGGAGGGTAATTATACCAGACCACCGTTAAACAAAGCATAGAGGATGATCACGGGAGTGTGTTTCGCGTTATTCATACCCTTATCTTAGGTTGTAGGGCCTTTGACTGCTGAGGCATTTGCCAGAATTTTTCTGTGGATCCCGAGGCTCTGTTAGACTATGTTACTGAACCCTAAACCGCCTAAGCCCTTCAAACCAAAGCCCTAATTGACCCGTAAGCATCTGGAATTCAGCCAAGGCGCGTTGGAAACAAGACCGAGGGGGCCCTCAAGAATGTGGCCACCAGCAGGGAGAAGCGCTGGAAGTACTCCGGGCCAACGTGAACTGGTGACCTCAGGGGTTTCATGTGGGTAGTTGTCAAAATTATGGTCCCGTTTTGGGTCCCTATTATAATATGGCATCTATTATTTAGGGTACCCAAAAAGGGACCCTAATTTTGACAACCACCCATGTAGAAGACGGAGTAGTTACCAATATTACAGCTTAGGGTTCGTTTGTTATACATACCTATACTGCCTATACTGTAAGATGCCTCGAAACTACATTCTAACATTTACGGCCCCTATTTAGGGCAATTTAGGGTTTAGGGCAGGGTGTAGGTAGCAGGATCTGCACTGAAGGGATTTGGTAGGGCTTCCGGGCAGGGTCTCGGGGTGTCGGGGTTTACGGTAAAGCAGAACCCCTGAACCTTACAGTAGGAAGATTCCCCAGAGAGCCCAATACCCCTTAATTAAAGAATATGGCTTGAATTGTATAGGGCTTCATATTATGATTTAAGCTATATTCCTTAATTAAGGGATGCTGGAGTCCCCTAAACCCTAAACCCTTAAAGGATCCCTTAAAGGATCCCTTAAAGGAACCCTAAATATTCTCTGGGTCTTGGTGTTCGCAGTTATCCTTTTGCATTGTGAAGCTGAGCTCTGAACCCAGACCCTTAAACCTTGCCTTAACCCTGAATAAGGGGTTTAGGGTTTAGGGTTTAGGGTTCCTTATTATGGTTTCCTTATATGAGTCCTTAACAAGGTGACCCATAACCTTGAAGCCTACTTTAAGGATCATGGGGCTTAGTAACTCGGGTTATAACTAAGGTAACTCTACTTACAACTACTTATAACCCCAATTAAGGTACTTATAACCTTACTTACTAAGTCCCATGATCCTCCAAGTACAGCCCAAAAAAAGGCAACACCGGCCCCACGCCCAAAACACAAAAGCCAGATGAACACCAACACCGAAAGAACGCCAAACACCCTATGCAACCGGCTCTCCCAACAACCCAGAGAGCCCCCTACCCCGTAATTTAGGAATATAGCTTAAATCATAATATGAAGCCCTATATAATTTAAGCCATATTCCTTAATTCCCTTATAGAACCCTTATAGATTCCTTTAAGGAACCCTTAAAGGAACCCCAAAGTCTACCTTAATTAAGGGGTATTGGGCTCTCTGGGCACGGAGACCAAGCGACAGGTATAGAAGCCCAAAGACTGAGTGCAGCAAATATTGGAGGTTGAGACTCTTCCTTGCAAAGGAGGTCACAGAGGGGTTCAGGGTTTAGGGCTTAGGGTTTAGGGTTTAGGGTCTTGGGTCCGGGTTTTGGGTGTTGGAGTGTTGGGTTTGTTTTACTGCAGGTGTTCACGTGGTTCTGTGAAAGCTCTGCTTCTTCTTCACAAGGGTTTCGGATGGTTCGTGTCAGGGGAGGCTGCTTATGTTTCTTATGGTTCCTGCAGCCCTTCTTCTTCACAAGGGTTCCGGATGGTTCGTGTCAGGAGAGGCTGCTTATGTTTCTTATGGTTCCTGCAGCCAATAAGTTTCTGTGTGTTGTACACGTCGATAGGCTTTCCGGTGTTGTTGCCTTGGCCAAGCTGGCACCATCGTCGTCGCAGTCGTAGTCGTAGTCGTAATCGTAGTCGTTTTCGTGCCAGTCGTAGTCGAGTCGTGGCCGTACAGTTACTCGTAGTCCAAGTCGTCGTCGCCATCGTCGTGGTCGTCAGGTAGTGGTACGACGTCGCAGTTGTAGTCGTAATGATAGTTGTATAGTGACAGTGGCAACCGTGATTGTGATAGTGGCAATGGTTGTGGTGGTAGTCGTAGTGGTTGTGGTGGTAGTGGTAGTGGTACTGGTGGCGGTAGTGGTAGGGCTAGGGCTCGGGGTAAGGGTAGGGGAGTGTTGGTGGTAGTGGTAGTGGTAGTGGTAGCTGTAGGGCTAGTGAAGTGGTAACGGTGGTAGTAGTCATCGTAGTGGTGGCAGCAGCAGCGGGAGTAGCAGTAGTTGCGCCGTCGTCACGCTCTCTAGTAGCAGCGGTCCAAGTAACAGTAGTGCAAGTTTTAGGGATCAAAGCTTACTTCAGGTTTTCCATGTCGGGTTCAGGGTCCAGTTTGGGCTGAGGCTCAGCACTCAGGGATTCTGAGTCTAGTTTGTAAGACCTAGGAGTTAATATGCAGAGGTTGCTGATTGGGCTTCTTGGTCTTATCCTTTGCATTCACGGTCAGGGTTTGCTGTTCAAGGCTGTGCGTTAAGGGTTAGGGTCCAGGGCCATGATAGATAGGCAAGCATTCTAACACCGCATAGGTAGTGCGATATAGGCCGCATTACCAGCAAGTATAGGACTCTTATCCCTGAGCCCCTAATGTCTTTGAGCAGTCCCAGCGAGCCCAATACCCCTTAATTAAGGAATATAGCTTAAGGGCCTATATAATTTAAGCCATATATTCCTTAATTCCCTTATAGAACCCTTATAGATCCCTTTAAGGAACCCTTAAAGGAACCCCTAAGTATTCCTTAATTAAGGGGTATTGGGCTCTCTGGGGTCTATTTTCGATGGGAGGCTCCGTCGGGACCCTAAACTGAAGATGAAACCGGGAACCAGGGTTTAGGGTTTAGGGCCTGAACCGCAAGACGATAAGACCTTCCAGACACCAGTTCCTGATACACAGGTTCGACGACTTCACAATGTCTCTCCTTGTATGCCCCTTTCGTGTGGTCTAAGAAACTGATCATACCTTCATATAGATAAAACCCTATCCCTGCATGTAACAGCAGTACAGTAGAAGACAGAAAGTTGGAACATCATTATCCTCATGCCCCTAAGGAAAAGTATAGGGAATCCTAGCACCAACTATCCTCAATCAATGTTCCAACTTTCTGGGGCTCACTATATATAACGCAGTGAGACTTCAGGACCTCAACTACCCGAACCCTCTGCGGCGAGGATCCCATGGTTGAGCCGTGGGCAGACCTGACCAAATGTGGCAGCCAGGGCCCGCCCTTATAAAACGGCTAATATAGGGGCCTTAATAATTAAAATAGCGACTGGGGCTATACTATACTAAAGTATAACAGGAGCCACCAAAACCCTATTTTGGGGGTATAATTGTTCTCATTCTTAAGGCCCCTATATTAGGGTTCAAGCTTTACGTTTTAGAGCCGAGCCCTGGGGATTGAAAGTGAGGGGTTTTCTAAATCGCACCGGGGGCTCGATGCTACTGTTGATGGACAAAATCCTGCATTACTTTAAGTACCCTAAACTATGGGAATTATGGTATATTACTTATTATGGGTAGTGCAGGATTTTGTCCATCAACCGTATGAACATGTGGAGCTTGCAAGGTACTGTACAAAATAGGTCGGGTGGTAATTAATTAGCTTGCTTCTCTGCATATCTCTGAAGTTCCCTAGGGTCCTTTATGGAGTTCGGACTTCAGGCTCAGAAACTAATTATGGACCGTCACGAATGCAAATCAATAGTTTCGATGCCCTAAGCATCTACCTGTAGCCGAAGAGACCTGCCTTTCTAGGGTTCTGATTATGGTTTCTATATATAGTTTTTTGAAGAGGTCGGTCTTTTGGGCCACAGGTACTTTATCCTTACTCCCCCAATAAACCACAGCAAAAAATGTTAAACTTTCCGATTCCTACTAAACCATAAGAACCCAAAAAGTTTAAAGGTTAGGTATTGGGGATCTAAGTTTATCTGCTTGAACTTGCACAAATAGCCTGGAAAAGCGCCAGGTAGGCGCAGTAGGCCACGAGCCTGCATGGAGCCATGCCGTGCTTTTCTGAAGGGGTTTAGGGTTTAGGGGTTTAGGGAGTTAGGGTTTAGGGTTTAGGGGTTTAGGGGTTTAGGGCTTTAGGTTTAGGGTTTAGGGTCTGAAGGGGTAAACCACACCCTGGACAGCTACCAACCTTAGCTAGTTCGTGGTTGTGATCGTGTTAAAAACGGCAGTTTTCTTGTTGGATTTAAGCACCCATAAACAAAAGTGCAAACAGATACCCAACGGTGACAAAATCAACTATAACAGCCCCAGGCCCTAAATACTCAAACCCTAAACACACCAAACCCTAAAACCTAAACCCTATCAACCCCAGTCCATATTCGGTTCTTCTTTCTTGGCCTTTGAAGCCTTGAAGCATTAGCCTTTTGAGGGCTTGCTTCGGGGGCTTTAGCATTCAGGGCGGCTTCTACAGTTTAGGGCTGTTGGGGTTTAGGGCTTTGGGTTTAGGGGTTTTGGGTTTAGGGTTAAGGTCTGTGATGTTCTTGGAGGTTCAAGGGTAGTTATAAGTGCGGTTTAAGTCCCCAAATAGGTTTTATAAGTATAGTTACACTACTTATAACCCCACTTAGAACTACCCATGAACCTCCAAGTTCCTTTCAAAACACTCGACCGTCCATGCCCTCCCACGCGCGTCCACATTTGTGGAATCGAAACCCATTGGGGATGTCCAAGCAGGATCACATTCCTTGCGGCTTAAGTGTTAGGGATTAGGGCTTAGGGCCCAGAGCTTAAGAGGTTCGAGGCTGCTTGTCCATAATTGCCTATGCATTCTTGTGCTGGTCAATCTTGCGATGTGCATTTCTTATCCAGCGGCATGAAATTGAGGAGCAACCTGATTCATTGGCCATGGAAATCATAAGACCCTCAGCCTAAAGCCCAAAACTACTAAAAATACCAAAAAACACAAACTGCCGGTTCAATGTTGGGTCCAGGGTTCGGGGTTTAAGGTCTGGTCTCACTGGTCTCGGTTGCTTGAGCTTTACGGCTTTGCAGGTCCTGCCGTTTCCCAGTTGCTGAGTTCATAAGCCCCAAAAAGTGTACACTTTCAGTTTTATAGTGAGTCATATTATCCCCAAAAGTATAAAGTGTATCCACTCAGCTACTAAGGTGTTAGGCACTCTTAGCTGGAAGCCTCAACCCTGAGCAGCGTCAACCCTGCCAAACCCTCATCGCAGGATGCAATTTCTTCAACTAGCGTTTAGGGTTTCGGGTTTAGGGATTAGGGTTTAGGGTTTAAGGGTTGCCATACTTCCTTTGAGTGCCCTTGAACCCTATAAACCCATGGAGCGGTCTCGCGAAACCCTGAACCTCAAGATCGTCAATGTCTAAAACCCTGAAAGGAGATACATACAAACATACATACATATATAGATACATACATACATACATGCATACATGCATGCATACATACATACATACATGTATATAAAAACCCTTAAAACCCATGTTCACATATTTATATATATATACGCTTATGTGGTTCTTTCTCAATCTTTTTGACCTGGCCAGAACCCAGTCATGGAACCCTTTCGTCAACACCAAAACACCCGTTAACCCCTTATTAAAGCCGCTTCAGACTTTTGTAGACGAAGTTTCAGGCACAAGTAGCTTGAATCCAAACCTGAAGCCCTACACTCTACAACCTAAAACCCTACACCCTCCGGCCTAAAGCCTAAAAGCCTCCACCTAGACCGTCAGCCCTAAACCCTCAATCCTACATGTAGCCTAAACCTTAAACCCTGAACCCTCAGCCCTCAACAGTAGGTAAAATAGTGGCCCAACAAAGATAAAAGGGCATTATTCTACATACTTTGGGGGTCCAGGTGCACCCGGAACCCGTGTTTTCTCTAGCTGAATGTGCGGAGCTCCCGCGATTCACCACTAGGAGATAAATCTAGAGACGATTCATACAAGAACAAAGGTGAGCCTTTACATGGATAGATAGATAGGGTTTAGGGTGGCTAGATAGCTAGGCGTATGAAGTCGGACCCGACCGAAAATCCTTCTTTTCAATCGGCTGCCTGGCGCCCGCCCGCCCTGCTCTGCCCCCGAAAGCCCAGAGAGCCCAATACCCCTTAATTAAGGAATATAGGTTTAGGGTTTAGGGTTGAGGGTTATAGCTTAAATCATAATATGAAGCCCTACATAATTGAAGCCATATTCCTTCATTAAAGGATGCTGGAGTCCCCTAAACCCTAAACCCTATAGATCCCTTAAAGGATCCCTTAAAAGGATGCCTTAAAGGAACCCTAAACTTGGCGGACTTCTGAACCCCTCCAAAAAGTTAAACTTTTAGCCCCCTTATTTATTATGGTTCATATGGGGGTTTCCGAAAATGGGGACCCTAATATGGTACCCTAAATGCTAGGATCCTTATTATAAGGACCCCAAAATAAGGTACCCCCAATTTTCGGAAACTCCCATATAGAAACCACAAAAGTTAAAGTCCTAAGAGCCAACCAGAAGAACGCCAACTAAACATTCCTTAATTAAGGGGTATCGGGCTCTCTGGGTGCTTCCCGCCCCACCCATACCCCGAACCCTGAAGCGAAACCTTAACCCAGAGAGCCCAATGCACCTTAATCAAGGAATTTTTAGGGCTCCTTTAAGGGATCCTTTAAGGGATCTATAGGGTTTAGGGTTTAGGGGACTCCAGCACCCCTTAATGAAGGAATATGGCTTAAAATATGTAGGGCTTCATATAATGATTTAAGCTATATTCCTTAATTCAGGGGTATTGAGCTCTCTGGGAAACTCTAAAACCCCTCTACCCCAGACTCCAAACCGAAACCGGAGACTCCAAGCCGGAATTAAAGCCTGTAAAGTCTACTAAGTTCCTAAACCTTAAACCGAAGACGCAAATTCTAAAACCCTAAACCCGAAACTCTAAACCATGACATGATGCAGCTGCACAGTCACCATGGCCGTCATCATCACCGCGTTGATGAAATTGAGCATCCTCGGGTTCGGACATAGGGCTTCGAGATTATAGGGTCTTAGGGTTTAGGGTGTAGGGTGTGTCGGGTTTCGGGTTTTTGGACTTGGACTTTAGCATTTTAGGGCTTGGCTTAGAGTTTGAAGTTTAGGCTTTTAGGGTTTAGGTCCTCCGGGATGGGAAGCTCGCATCTTCTTCGTGAACGATTCCTTTCTTCCGCTCTGGTTGCCTTCATCATCATATGGGTAGTTCTCTAGTTAGGGTCCCTTTTGGGGCTCCTTTGTAGAAGGGTGCCGCGGATGGATGCGCTTTCAACTCATCCGCTGATGCTTTCAGTCTTTCAGCTTCTCGACAGCGAAAGCGTGCTTCGGAGGATCACAAAAGACGACGGGGACATCGTCATCACGCCGTTGAGAAGCACGTGCACCGCAGTGCCTGGAGCTTCAACCCCAGAAACGGAGGTCGAGTACGTGAGGCGAGGCATAGCTTTTGCAATGTACTGCGAAGGCTGCGCAAGCATCCGGCGTCGACTCCACCAACTTGTAAATCTGGTACTCCAACAACCTTCGGAGGTGAACGATGTGACGATGTGATGTAAGTAGCTGTAATTTACAACTTTCCTGGCGCATGGATTCACCCAGGCCAGGCTACTGATTTCTACCACGGACATAAACAAGGACCCTAATTCAGAGAACTACCCATATAAATTCCCCGAATTTCGGATATGAGTCCTGGGTGTTCGGTGAAGGTCCGAAGCGGTCCGGATCGGGTTAGGAACTCAACTGGGCTCACCTTTGGGTTCAAGAAAAATCTCTACTCTAAACACTCAAAGCATCATGATAAACCCGACACCCTGCACTTTAAACACCCAAACCCAAACCTCCAAAACCCAAACAAAAACCATTAAACCACCAAAGCTGCCGAAACCCTAAAAGCCCCAAAGCACGTGAGGCCCTCAAACCCCCTCGGAACGTCTGCAGACTGCTTGCTGCATGAAACCCGCAAACTCCTAGAACCCTGAACCCCTAAGCCCCTACAACTCCTAAAATCCCTAAACCCTACTGAACCTCTGAACGTCAAAACCGCACAATCCTAAACCCTAAAACCTCACAACTCGAAACGCCTAAAGCGCCTACTGTAATTAAAGTTCTAAACCCCCAAACACTCCTGAAGCCACTAAAATATCCTGAAACCCCTTGAACGTCCAAAAGCCCTAAAAGCCCGGAAACCCTAAACCACTGAAGCCCTAAAACTCTAAACCCCTAAAACCCCCAAACCCAGAAAAACCCTAAAACAACCCAAAACCCCTTGAACAGAAACCCTTCATACAAGGCACCCTTCACAAGAACCCTTAAACGGCCCCCTTAAAGGAACTCTTAAAAGCTAACTCGTCAAAAACTCCTGATAAACCCTAAACCCTAAACCCAAAACCCTAAACTAAAACGAGGAGCTGTCGGGTCACATACATGTGGAGAAGCTCGATCTCCTCCTCACACGGCCCAAACACTAAAGCCGAGGACCCCTCCTGGGGTTAAGGGTTTGGGGTTTAGGGTTTGGGGTTTGGAAGGGTTTGGGGTTTAGGGTTTAGGGCATAGAATTACTAGTTTAGGTTTACCTTTACCCCAAATAGCCTACCTTTTTAGGGATTCGTGAGAGGAAATCATAACAAGGAGCCCTGAACATGTAGGTTTCTTAGGGTCCAGGTAAGGCTTGGGAACCCGACCTGCAGCCAACAAAAGCTTCGCATGTTGAGGGAAGACATGAGAAAATCGAAGCAGAACCCTAAACATGTGGGGGTTTCCGAAAATAGGGGACCCTTATATAGTACCCTAAATAGTAGGATCCTTATTATAAGGACCCCAAAATAAACCCCCAATTTTCGGAAACTCCCATGTAGGTCTTGCGAGCGAACGGAAGACTTTGAGACTTTGATTTTGGGGCTTGTGGGTGATGGGTTTAGGCTTTACCGGTCACGCGTCAGGGTTCGGAGGCTAAGGGGAGGGGGTGAGGGCAAATGCAAATTTAGGGTTACAGGTTCGGTACTTACCTCACCTGAGTCCGGGCCAAATATGACCTAGACCCCTGGTGAACAACGCCTGATAGGATCCATATCATAACCCCGGCTTTAGACGGCGGCGTTTATTAATCAAGGGTCTACATTACATGCAAGTAAGGGCAGGGATCAGTAAAACCATTGGAGCAAATAGACTGAAACCGGCTGATAATGTCGCTTGGTCCTTCAAGAAGTGAGTGCGGACAGGCAAAATCCTGCACTACCTTAAGAACCGTAAACCATGGAGCCATGGTGTGTTTTCTACTTTGGGTGGGTCGAGCCCCACCTCAAAACCGCAATAACCCTCGAACCAGCAAAGCCCCATTATGGAAAAGGTGGTAATCGAACACAAGCACAAAGCACGCACAAACAAACTATCCGCAAATGGATTTCCATAATATGTACGTATGTATGTATGAATGAATGTATGTATGCATGGTAGATAGGGTAGGTAGGTAGGTAGGTAGGTACGTAGGTATGTCTGTGTATGTATGTATGTATGTATGTATGTGTGTGTGTGTATTGACTGGCTGGTTTGACTTTCTTACGAATAAGCAAGTATTTACGCTAATAATTAAATAACACAAGGGAAACGAAAAACACAATGAACGAAAAGTAAATACATCTGTATAGATGTAAGTTCTGCATATACACACACGCACATACACACATATACACATATACATGTATACAAAGACACACATATATACATACATACCTACATACATACATACATACATACACATACGCACATGGACGCATGTGTACATACATGCATACATACATGCATACATACATACATACATACATACGTACATACTTACACACATACATTCATTCATGTGTATGTCTGCGCACACATATATGTATAGAGAATGTCAGTGTGTATATATGTATACACACATGAGTATTTTGTGTGTGCACATACATACAGACATACATGCATACATACATACATACATAGATGCCTACATACATACATGCGTGCATACATTGCATGCATCACAATTATACTCATACGCTACATACATACGTTACATACATACGATACATAAGTACATAACAACATACTCTGTATACATCAGGGCTTCAGCTCTTTCGGCGAGTCCTTGATCAGTTTCCTCTCCTCGTTCGGCTCACTGCAACACTGCCTCCGCCAAGGGCTATGAGGGGGGTTTTGAGGGTTTAGGGCTGAGGGCCTTTCGGTTGTAGGCCTCTCAGGGTGTAGGGTTTTTGCGGTATAAGGGCGCATAAGGAATCATACTTAAAGGATTATGGGACTTAGTAACTAAATTACAGTCGTGTAAAGACTTAACAACAACCTTATCAACCAAATCCTACGAAAACCCCATGTTTTTCAAGCGGGTAACCCAGCAAAAGCCTCTGCTGCATCCTCAGCAACCCTTACGGACCCTTACAGGAACCTTTAAGGGAACCCTTAAAGGAAATCTTTGACCCCAACAGCATCCGTACGACGTACGGGTTCGGTCTGAGGGTGTATCCAGCGGACACCGCGCAGAACATCATGAAGACCAAGACCATTGGCACCACAAAGCACTGACAAAAAGGCTTGCGATAGAGGCCTTAACAATTAGAAAACGGTTTTGATGCCCATTACACTATAGTTATGTTCGGGGAACCCTGACATTACTAAAGCAAATACTTTCACAACAAAAGCCTAAACCCTAAGCCCGAAACCCTAAATCCTGAATCCTCAACCCTAAACCCCAGAATCCTAAACCCTATAAGCCCTATAAACCCCTAAACCCAAAATCCTAAACCCCAAACCCATAAACCCTAAACCTTTAAACCCTAAACCCCTAAGCCCTAAACCCCTAAATCCTAAGTCCTCAACCCCAATACCTCTTCTAGATCCCTTAAAGGAATCCTTAAAGGAGCCTTTATAGTTCCCTTTAAAGGAGCCCCCTCAACCCCCCAATACCCCGACTGCGGCGACCTGAAGGGCGAACGAAGAAAATGCCTGGGCCACAGGGCCGGCCCAGTCGGCTTGGGGTTTCGTGTTTAGGGTTTTTTCTCTGTTGAGCTCCTTTTTGCATCTTTCCCAAGGGTTTAGGGTTTGGGGTTTAGGGATTGGGGTTTAGGGGCTTTGGGGGTAAGGTTGGGGGGGTCCTAGGGGTTTAGGACTTTGGGGATTTTGGGGTTTGGGGATTTTGGGGTTTGGGGATTTCGGGGTTTGGGGATGTTGGGGTTTCGGGTTTTGGGGTTTGGTCGTTCGGATCTCGAAGTCTACCCAGAGAACCCAATACCCCTTAATTAAGGAATATACCTTAAATAATAGGGGCCTTGATATTATGATTTAAGGGATATTCCTTAATTAAGGGGTGTTGGGATCTCTGGGTAGGCATGGTCCGAGGTTCGCGTGAAAGGCCGTTCAGGGTTTGTTGCGTATGGGGCCTACTTGGAGGTTCATGGGTAGTTCTGAGTAGGCTTATAAGTAGGATAACTATGGTTATAACCTATATTAGGGGACTTATAACCCCACTTATAACTTCCCATGTACCTCCAAGTAGGGCCTTGGGGTCAGAATCAACCCCAAAAGCAGCGAAACCTCCTTACTTGGAGGTTCATGGTAAGTGGGGTTATAAGTCGCCTAATATAGGTTATAACCATAGTTATCATACTTATAACCCTACTTATAACTACCCATGAACCTCCAAGTACCGGGAAGAAAAGCTTTAAACCTCAGAAACAGACCTCTCAAGCCTGATGCCAGCGCCATAAACCTTCATAGGGACCCTTAGGGCCGTAGTAGGGTCTATAAGGGTTCCTTTAAGGGTTCTATAAGGGGTCTATATAGGGGCCGTAATAGGGACCCTTTTGGGGGGGGAAAGGGGGAGGGGGGTAGGGGACTATACTTCCTTTAATAGGCCTTATTAGGTCCTTGTTATGGGCATTAAGGCCCCCTTCCCCCCCCTCCCCCTACCCCCCCTAAGGGTCCCCATGAAACCTGCAAAACCACAAAATCCTAACCAACAAACCCTGCAACATAAATGCAAGCAAAAGTTAAACGATAAACCCTAACGTCCTAAACCCAAAACACTGAAACCGCAAAAATGAAAGCCCTAAAGCTACAAACCCTGAAGCATAAGAAGAAGAAGAAGAAGCAGAAGAAAACATGGGACCATGGGTTTTGAAAAAGAACATGTAGGCGCCTTAGCAATTAGAATAGGCTTTGGGGATTCCCAGTATTCTGCTATAAGTGCTTATAATAAAGAGGAACCCCAGGGCTGGTAGGACTTATTAATCCAGGCCCTGTTGCAGCAGACTCTGCAGGAAAGCTTTCGCTGAGATCACCAGTGCCTCCCGCTGGACCTGGGGTTCCAGGTTCAGGGTTCGGGACCCAATGGTTCAAGGTTTACAGTAGAAGCCAAAAAGTTGGAAACTCCATAGCCTCAATCCTTAAGAGTCATCTATAGGGAATCCCAGCACTATTTGGCCTGAGTCCGGTTTCCAACTTTATGGGGTTTACTGTAGAAAGGTTTAATAGGGATTAGTAGGGTTCAGTAGGTTCGATTAGACTAACCGCTACATACACCCTTAAGCTCTAAATCTGTCAGAAACCCTTAAGCCCACAGAAATCCTTAAGCCCAAGCCCCCCTCACCCGAAACCCGAACCCCAAAGCCCTACACACCCTATAGCCCTTAAGCCTACAAGGGCCTACACCCGAAAAGCTTCTTGAGGACCAGGGTCCAAAGACACCCCACACCCTCCGGGATCCGCTCTTCGAACCCAGGCCTCTCGGGCCTTAGCCCTTTAAAACTGCCTGGTTCTTTGCAGGGAATGCTTGGAGGTTCATGGGTAGTTATAAGTAGGGCTATAAGTAGGGTAACCATGGTTGCAACCTATATTAGGGGACTTATAACCCCACTTGTGACTACCCATGAACCTCCAAGTGGGGGAATGGACTATGGAGGCTATTATTGGGGATGATATAGGGACCACTGTAGGGATCCATTCCCCCATTCCCTAGCAGGAACCAGACAGAAAATTGAGGTTTGTGCGGGGGCTTCAGGATTCAGGGTTCAGAAGTTCAGAGTTGAAATTTAAACTCGAAAGACCAAATCAAGAGGGGCCTGAAGAATTGGAAAAGGGTTTTGGTGTATAGTGTACGAGACTGAACCATTAAAGCATAAACTTAAACGATCAAAAACCGGTGGTGCAAGGCTTGACGGTTTAGGGCCCACCGGTTTAGGAGCTTGATTTGCGTTTGAGTATTTTTAGGATCAGGGCCTAGCTGGTTGTTCCTGGCTCGTGAAAGGCACAGTTGATCATGGACTCACTTGCTGGTGCAGTCTTGCGCTTATAATAATTACGAACTACATCTTAGGCTTCTTGAGTCGAAATTTGAATTTTAATCTGCTGCACGCAACCCCCGGAAGGCCAGACCCCGAAATATGCAGCACAAGTGGCCCAGAACCATTTCCCGGCCAGTGCAAGGAACACCTCACCGTGGGTTCTTGCCACATTCACATGCCTCTAGAGACTGGGCACGATGTAAGTAGTAGTAATAGTAGTAGTAGTAGTAGTAGTAGTAGTAGTAGCAGTAGTAGTAGTAGCAGTAGTAGTAGGAGAAGTAGTAGTAGGAGTAGTAGTAGTAGTAGTAGAAGTAGTACACCGTAGTGGTAGTGGTGATTCGTGCTATTTTGGCTGTGGGACGTGCACTCGTGTCTTGTGGGGCTTGGGTACAGCACTCGCCAAGGACTAGTGCAGGGCTCCCATTCCAAGATGATAGTGATATACTTGGAGGATCATGGGACTTAGTAAGTAATTAAGGTTATAAGTACCTTAATTGGGGTTCTAAGTAGCTATAAGTAGAGTTACCCTAATTATAACCCTACCTAAGCCCCCAAAAGTAGGTAAAATAATGGCCCAACACCTCGAAAAGGCTGTTATTCTACATACTTTTGGGGTCCAGGTAGTTGCTAAGTCCCATGATCCTTTAAGTACGAGGCCCAGTGCTTCAACAGGATCGCGCAGGACATCATCCTTTAGACCCACAGTAAAGGGAAGTTTAGGGTTTAGGGTTTAGGGTTTAGGGGTTTAGGGTTTAGGGTTTAGGGGTTTAGGGTTTGGGGTTTAGGGTTTAGGGTTTAGGAATCATATGACAAGAGGGCTTCCCTCACCGGTAAAGCTCCTGTACAGATGGTGAAATACTTGCCACATAGCCTGCCACAAGGCAACTGCCCTGCATCATGTCCTTCTCCCTGCGAGGCCGTGGAGAAACATCTACCTTTAATCTGCCTGTTGAGCTAGAAACGTATATCCTGGCTCCAGAAGCTACACAAGACGGAGCCATCAATGCGAGACAAATGCAGACGAAGCACCAGCTCCACTGCCACAGAGGCTGCGAAGTACGCGATCAAGGAGTCCATGGCTAGAAATCACCCTAAACCCTAAGCCCTGAAACCAATAAGCCCTAAACCCTACAAGCCCTAAAACCCTAAACCCTATAATATCCCTAAGCCCTAAAACCCTAACGTTCCTTGAATTTAGGGAAGCTTCAGATCTCCTTTTACCAAAAGAGCCGGGTTCTACGGAAAGGTCCCGCCTGGCTGTGGAGATGAAGGGTTACTTTAGGGTCCTTTAGGGTTCGTATAGGGGTTCCTTTAAGGGTTCCCTTAAGGGTTCCTTTAAGGTTCCTTTAAGGCTTCCTTTTGGGGTTTAGGTTAGGGAAGGGTTCCTACAGGGGTTCCTTTAAGGGTTCCTATAGGGCCTGCTTTAAAGGGCGCTATAAGGGAGACTAAGGGACACTACATTTCTAGGTTGGGTTCTTGGTGGTTTAGGGTTTAGGGCCGTTTAGGGTTTAGGGTTTAGGGTTTCGGAAAAGTGATTCTTGAGTTTGCCTGCATGACTGCCCGCTACAGTCGTGACCCTATGCTTCAAAAATCGAGCCAAGCAATTGACAGCAGGAGCAACATATAGAAGTGCCTCAACCCCAAACTGTGAACCCTGAGGGCTACATGGATCGTAATGGGGCGCTGGGTTCTCCCAACTTACTTTAGCGATGCCGCCCGTTTTTTCATGCGATCCAGTCGGAAACCGGCAGTCCTTGAGATTCACAACCGCCAAGGGAAGCTTTCCAGCCGAATTCTTGAACTTACCTTTGGTTAGTAGGGAATGGAAGAATGGTAGTAATAGTAGTTATAATTGTACCCCATTCCTCCATTCCCTACTAACCAAAGGTAAGTGAATCCTAAACCTTATGTCCCGAACTTCCTCAACCTTTGACGTAAGCCTTCATTGCCTACCTCCCACAAGTTAACCCCCAGAAAAAGCGCGCACAATCACACACACACACGCACACAAAAGAAAACCTAAGATCTTAATCCCCTACTCCCTAAAGCCCAACAATCGAAAAGCATCCCCACATCTTGAATCCCAGTGTATGCGTATCCCACGATGATGATCTGTGCCACGAAGAGCGACGACCCCAAACCCGAGAACACATGCGCTTCCGGGCTGGGGATTCCCGCCAGCAGTTCGTCTTTCAAAACCCTGTTATAACCTTACCGACTTCTCCAAAATCTTACCAAAAAAAACCCTTGAAGAATCCTCTGGAACCTTTTAGAGTAAATTACTTCTGAGCAAGACCTTCAAAAGAACCCTGAACCCGCCTTTAACATAAGCCGTGACGATCAACGCTCAAGCCCCTAAGTCCCCAACCCGAAGCCTTGAACCCTGAAACCTTTGACTGTAGGGTTTAGAGTTGGGGTTTTGGGGTTTAGGCTTTAGAGGTTCAGGGCTTAGGATTAGGGGTTTAGGGTTTAGAGTTTGGGGTTTAGGGTTTAGGATTACTGTCTAGGGTACGGGCCTAGTGCCTTTGCAGTAACACCCTTAACGTCTTGGACCCGGATTCCAGTTTGGCTGGGTTTAGGGCCCAGGGTTGAAAAGTTTAGGAGTTAGGGCTTCGGATGTTTAGTTTGAGGGGTTACAGTAGGTAGGGTGTAGGCTAGGTCAATTCTGGTGCAGGGTTTAGTGAGGCCCAAAAACACTGAACATGCTAATCATGGTAGGCAGGGTTATGTACGGTTATGTAAACCCCTTTGCAGCTTCGGGTTGTGCGCAGCCTGCTGCGTCAGCGCGGTGGCCCACGCGCACCGAGGGTTCGACGGCTAGGGCTTCGGAACTGGAACCGCGAGTCTTTAAGGTTGCGACCTTTTTCTTGTAGAGGTAATGGCCGGGGGGAGATGCTAACTGGCCTAATTCATTCAAAAGAGAAACCATACAGGTGAAGAGCAACAGAGCTTGAGCGGCGGCATAGCGCAGGCACCAAGTGCAGGGGTTGTGGTAAGCGCCGAGCTGCGGCTTGGGTAAGTACCCAAGGAAGCACCCATGCATAAACTTAGACTTAGTCTCAAGTGGTAAGTAGTATCCCTTCAGGATCGGACGTGAATTTTTTCAGACTGCTTAGGACTTACCCACTGGAAGCTTGCAGCTAGGTCTGTTTAATTTTGCCCCGGGGCCCTTTACAAAAAATCAAACCCTACCGGTGTGTGGGAAAATCAAGTTTATACCAAACTAGACCCAAGAGGAACCTAGGAATAAAAAGCGTGCCCTTTTTGGTTCAAAAGGGGGTTTTTAAGGGAACCTAAACCCTAAAAAAGGGAATAAGGGCCTACTCTGAGTCCAGCAAAGGTTGAGCCCTCAACTTCCATGGCATCCTTGAGAGGCTGTGGGCTCAGGTTAGGGTTTAGGGTTTAGGGTTGAGGGTTGAGGGTTGACGGTTTAGGGTTTAGGGTTTTAAGGGCTCCTTTTTAGGTCTGCATGACGGCCTTCCCAAAAGCCCAGGTTTGGCTCAGGGTTTAGGGTTCAGGCTTTACGGCTTTGGGTCTAGGATGGGGTCTGGGGGTCTCTCGGGCTTTAGGGCTTTCATTATAGAGTAGGCTTCCTCTACAGGGATCCTTAAATGGGGTCTATAAGGGATCTATAGCAGGGTTCTATAATATAGGGGCCTTTATAATTAGAATAGGGTTTTGGGTCACAGTATACTATAATTACAGTAAGGAACCCCCAAAATAGTATAGGTAGCTAGTAAGGCCCCTACATTAAATCTTTACACTAACCCTTATAGTAGCCTTTATCGACCCCTTTAAAGGAGCACTATTCCAATACTATGTTAGGTGGGGCTTTGAAAGCCTTTGAAAAATATTAGTAAATAAGATCCTCTTAAGCCCAATAAGGGAAAATATAAACTGTCCCAAAGCCCTACCTACGGTAAGCCCCATAAAGTTGGAAACCGGATAAAGGCCAAATAGTGCTGGGATTCCCTATAGATTGCTCTTAAGGACTGAGGCCATTGGGTTTCCAACTTTTGGGCTTCTACTGTAGTATGTTAGTGCTTTCGAATTCAGGGCTTCCGTCCTCCAGGTCAACTAAAACTTAGGCCCTGGCGTGGTATACGGCTGTGGGACCTCTCCATCCCCCCGGACCTGTGCCTGGAACGAGATTTAGGGGCTTAGGGGTTTAGGGTTTAGGGATTTAGGGGCTTAGGGGTTTAGGGTTTAGGGTTTCGGGGGCTTAGGGGTTTAGGGTTTAGGGAGTTGGGGCTTAGGGGTTTAGGGTTTAGGGATTTGGGGCTCAGGGGTTTAGGGTTTAGGGATTTGGGGCTTAGGGGTTTAGGGTTTAGGGATTTGGGGCTTAGGGGTTTAGGGTTCAGGGATTTGGGGCTTAGAGGTTTAGGGCTTCGGGTTTTGGGGCTTAGGGGTTTAGGGTTTAGGGATTCGGGGCTTAGGGGTTTAGGGTTTAGGGATTTGGGGCTTAGGGGTTTAGGGTTTAGGGCTTCGGGGGCTAGGGTTTAGGGTTTAGGGATTTGGGGCTTAAAGTTGGGTTTAGGGTTTTGGGGCTGAGGGGTTTAGGGATTTGGGGCTTAGGGGTTTAGGGTTTTGGGGCTTAGGGGTTTAGGGTTTAGGGTTTTGGGGGCTAGGGTTTAGGGTTTAGGGATTTGGGGGCTAGGGTTTAGGGTTTAGGGCCAGGGTACCCCGCACCTGTGCTTGGAACGAACTGCCGGAGGGCAATCTCTGCAAGGCGGTCTCATTTGATGGGTGGCGGGGAGGTTTTATCACAAGCGGCCACCTTAGCCTAGCTTCGCTGTAGAGTAGCCATAGACGTCTACATAGGAAATATACAGGTTGCGCATGGAGCAAGTGCACTAAAGAAGCTTGCTCCCTGAACCCGAAAACCTTCACCGCGGTCTCTGTCAACCTCAACCCCCCTAAACCCTAAACCCTAAACCCTAAGCCCGAAACCCTAAACCCTAAATTCAAGACCTAGGTAAAGCCTTGACTTAAACCCTCAACACGAAACCCTTGCTGCGATTCCCAGGCTAACATCTCTGCCTGCATATCCCTGCATGGCCTTCATCTTAAGTAAACCCTTGAACCCTTAAACCCTAAACCCTAAATACCAAAAGCCTCGCCTTCAAGGATAATGCACGAGCATGTCTATCAACGGTAGAAGCTGAAAGCTTTGAGCCTAAGTCTACTAAGCTCCTAACGGTTTGGGATTTACGGGTTCGAGTTCAGGGTTTAGGGTTGAGAGTTTGGGTTTAGGGTTTAAGGTACTAAGAGACCCTACACCTCGAACCCCAAACTAAACCCTACACCCTCAAACCCACAGTGACCCGGAACTAGACACGAAACCCTGTCGGGTACCTCAGTGAGATCTGTGTGGTGGCCTCCCACCTGCAGTAGGGTTTGGGGGTTTAGGGTTTAGGGTTTGGGGCTTCTTCATCAAAGGATCTGGCACCTAAGGCTTAAGCCTTTAGGGATTTCGGATGCCTCCTTCGAGGCTCTAGGATTTACGCCATGGGATGCAAGAGGGCTTAGAGAATACAGCTTAGTCAAAGAACCCTACTTGTTCTTGTTTCTTAAGGCCTTAACCCCGAAACCCTAAACCCTAAACCCTTAAACCCTAAACCCTAAACCCTAAACCCTTAAACCCTAAACCCTTAAACCCTTAAACCCTAAACCCTAAACCCTTAAACCCTAAACCCTAAACCCTTAAACCCTAAACCCTTAAACCCTAAACCCTAAACCCCTAAGCCCTGAGCCCCTAAACCCTAAACCCCGAAGCCCTGAGCCCCTAAACCCTTAAACCCTAAACCCTAAACCCCGAAGCCCTGAGCCCCTAAACCCTTAAACCCTAAACCCTAAACCCCGAAGCCCCGAGCCCCTAAACCTAAACCTCTCTAAAGTTCGGTGCGCTGGGGATCGGGGCTTTGGCTTTAGGATTGGGGGCTCCGGGTTTCGAGTATTGCGTCTAGGGTTTGGGGTTTCAGGGTGTAGGGTTCTAGGGCTTTAGGGTTTTAGGGTTTAGGGTTCTAGGGTTTTAGGGTTTAGGGTTTAGGGTTTTAGGGTTTAGGGTTCTAGGGTTTTAGGGTTTAGGGTTTAGGGTTTTAGGATTTTAGGCGCTAGATTTGGGGCTTTTGGGCGTTCAGACTCAGGGTTTGGAGCTTGAGGTGTAAACCCCATTCGGGTTTAGGGCTCTCTTGGAAGAATGCACCACCTACTTGGAGGATCATGGGACTTAGTAAGTAAGGTTTTAAGTACCTTAATTGGGGTTATAAGTAGTTATAAGTAGAGTTACCCTAATTATAACCCTAGTTACTAAGTCCCATGATCCTTTAAGTAGGGCTCTCTTGGAAGAATGCACCACCTAGAGAGTGATCCAGAGAAACCTGAACCCTAAACCCCAAACGCCTGAACCCTAAACCTCACCTCTACATCCTAGACCCTAACCCCCGAACCCTAAACCCCTGAGTTCTAAACTCCTGAAAACCCTACACTGGCCCTACACCCTAAGCAAGCCGCAAGCATGAGCCTCCTTTCCTGTCAGAGCCGGGGCAGCGTTGCCCCAACCTGCAATAAGACATTCTGGGTTTAAGGGTCTTTAGGGTTGGGGGCTAAGGGCTTTTAGGGTTTGGGGTTTAGGATTTAGGGCATTTAGGGTGTTTAGGGCCTTTAGGGTTTTTAGGATTGGCGGTGAAGGGCTTTTAGGGCTTTTAGGGTTTGGGGTTTCATTTGGGTTTGGGGCAGTTAGGGTGTTAACGGCTGTGAAGGGTTTTTCGGATGTAGGGCATCCTAAGGACATAAAAAGATTCCATGTTCTGGGTGGGTTACGCGCAGCATCCTGGGCGCTTCGAAACCCCAACCCACTAACATCTGAAGCTATAAGTTTAACAGGGTTAAGGGTTGAGGTTCTTTTGCCCCAAACCTGAAAGCCTGTAGCCTCAACCCTAAATCCCTGAAAACCTCACAGCCCAAAAAGTGCCCAAAGGAACCCTGAAGGGAGCCCTTAAATGACCCTTTTAAAGGAAACCATAAAGTAGCAACCCTTAAAGGCACCCTTAATGGAGCCCTCAAAGGTGCCAAAGATGTCTAACGAGTCCTCGCCTTGGCCGTTGGTCTCGAAGTCGTTCATGATGTCACGGATGAAGTTGACCTTGTGAGTTTCCCCTGCTCAAAAACCATGTGCAAGCCTAAGCCCCTAAACCCTAAAACCCCTAAACCCCCAATCCCAAAAAACAAAACCCTAAAAACCCTAAAACCTTAAAACCTAAACCCCTAAACCCTATGCCCCTAACGTCGGGGCTTCAGGTTTTAGGGCTTAGGAAGTTTCAGGTGCTGAGTTTCCACGAGCCCAAACAAACTACACGTGTCACTATGCTAGGGTTTAGGGTTTAGGAGATGAGATGAACCTGAAGAGTTCTTACGTTTTCCTACTCAGGGATCTACGGAATTTAGGGTTAAGCATTCTGGGCCGAAGCGCTGCCTTCATGGATTAGCACTTTGGGCTTCAGACTTTCACATCAGACTTGCTGGGTGCAGGGCTTAGGGTACAGTGAGAGGAACGCCTGAGACATGCCTTTCCACGATATCATCACCACCCCCGCAATCTTCACGCCCATACCAATCACCTTCATCCTGCCAAGGGCAGGACCTTCTGCTTGAGGTGCAGCTTGGCCTGCAGCAATTGCGCCTTCTGCTACAGAGTCTCGGTACTTAAAGGATCATGGGACTTAGTAACTAGGGTTATAATTAGGGTAACTCTACTTATAGCTACTTATAACCCCAATTAAGGTACTTATAACCTTACTTACTAAGTCCCATGATCCTCCAAGTAAGAGGCCTTTCTCGGCAGTCTTTCAAGAATCCTTCTGCCCACGCGATGACTGCTCATGCCCATGCAGGGGCATTTCGCTGCCATCAGCAACATTTCTGCTCGGCGTCTCTGGATGTCGTACGAATGACCCTCGTCCCATCCTACAGTAGAAGGGAAACAAACTAATGTAGGGGCCTTAATAATTAGAATAGGGTTTGGGGGTATATTATACTACAATTACTATAAGGAACCCCCAAAACCTTGTTCTAATTATGCAGGCCTCTTTAGTACACAGAGATACAGGGGCAGATGGGCCTCGAACATAAAGAGAAAAGACATCGTATGAGCAGTGCTTAGGAGGGAGCTGCGAAGGCTCCGCATGGATCTGTGCCGGCAAGAACTTCATCCTTCATCATCAACATCATCATACCCCGTTCAAACTTGCTTATTTTGCAATCCCGATTTAAAATCGCAATGTTCTAGCTGCAGCCCGTCTTGGCTTCCTAGGAACACTATGAAACCCAAATACATAAATAAACCCTACAAGCCCGATAAGACACGCCCACCAAAAAAAACTGTTAAAGCCACATACAACCTTATGGGCAACTTCTGATAGGGTTTAGGATTTAGGGTTTAGGATTTAGGGTTTAGGGTTTAGGGTTGAAAAAGCCTCCCTCAGTGTCCGGCATTGTCGCCGTCGCCTCGCGTCCTGTCAGAGATGCGGCCCTCTTGCGGAAAGCGGCACCCCCCTGCCCTGTCAAAGGTTCACAAATGGGTAGTTCTCTAAATCCGGGTCCCTTTTTGGGTCTTGTTTATAAGGGTACCGTACTATTTTGGGGGCCTAGGAAGGGACCTAATTTAGAAAACTACCCAAATGTTTTTTCGCTTTTTGTAACATTAACAAACCCAAACCACATAGAGAAAAGGATTTGTGTATAACATTGACCAAGCAAGCTCCTGAATCTGAAGATAGGGGGCCCTAAACTGTAAGAGGGTGATGCGCTTGATTCTCGGTATATTTACATAAGGACCAAAAGGGTGAGTCACTACTACTTCCTCCGGCACCTATATTACATATCGTAACTACTCCACAAGCCCTAAACCCTAAGCCGTCTCTGTCTGGGTGTATCAAAAGACCAAAAACCCAAGAACAACAACTATTTTGAGTAGTTTCCGATAGACCCTAATACTAAAGCCTAACCCTAAACCCTAAACCCTAAACCCCTAAACCCCTAAACCCCAAAAAACCCCAAACCCCAAAAAAAAACCCAAATCTCCAGAACCCCCAAACCCTCTCAGGCCCCCCAAACCCCTCTGAACCCCAAACCGCTAATTTAGGGGTTTAGGGTTCAGGGTTTAATTAAGGGTTTAGGGGTTTAAGGCTTAATTAGGGGTTTAGGGTTCAGGGTTTAGTTAAGGGTTTAGGGGTTTAAGGCTTAATTAGGGGTTTAGGGTTTAAGGGTTTGGGGTTTTAGGGCCATCTTAAGAGTTCCCCAGCCTCTAAACCCGAAGCCCTCAGTCGCTACGCCTCTAAACCTCTACGCCCTCAACCCCCGTGGCGACTGCACTCTGATGTAGAGTTGCCGGTCCATGAACACAATGGAGTTCAAGAGTACGTATTCACGTTCAGATTGAATGATGTTGGACTCTATACTCTTGTAATACAAACCCACCAGAAAGTTCTTAAAATGCCAGAAATCCCTGCTAGTAGAAACCAAACTCTAAAACTCAGAACTCCAAACGCTACCTAGGCCCTGCGAAACCTAACTTTGTAGGGTTCCTTGCTTGATTTCTTGATATACGTCCCTAAAACGTAGGTTACTTCGGGTTGAGGTAGATGCCTGAACCCCTTAACCCTGAAATCCCCAAACAACCAAAGCTCTGATCCCCTGAACCCTAAACGCCCAAACCGTAGAAGCTAAGCCCTCGGGTTTAGGGGTTTAGGGTTTAGGGTTAAAGCTTTTGCACTTCCGTGTCCTGGCACCCGGCGGTCGGTACGGCTGCTTGGCCGTGCCGCCACCTCGCAGCAATATGCAGGCTTGAATATTACGAATAGGGTTTCTTTTGAGGTTCCTTGAAAACGGGTTCTTCTTCTTTCAGGGCCGAGTCAGGGATTTAGGGGGTTCAGGGACCTCAATAATCAAAAAGGTGCTCTGGTGTATATTCTGTTATTATTTATACAGGAACCCTCAGGAATCGAAAAGAGGAACCCATAACGAACCGCATGAACAGGTATTATAACAGTGATCCCAAAAAGGGACCCTAAACACTCAACAGAGAACTACCAATTTCGGATGTTTTAGTACTTCGGGACTTCCGGGTGACACCTACAGTTCTCCCAAACGTCCCTTTTGGTAATGGCTTAGGGTTTGGGGGTTTTAGCGGGTTTATCGTATTTAGGGTCTTTAGGGTTGTGTAGGGTGCTGTTGGTTTTTTTCTGTGGTTTTCTTGGTTTCTTGTTTGGGAGGGCCCTGTTCCATCCGCCCGGCTTAGGTTTTACGAACTCTGAGGTCGGAGGGGCCCGTGGGTTTAGGGTTTAGGGATTGGGGTTTAGGGTTTAGGGATTAGGGTTTAGGGTTTTTGTGGTTTAGGGTTTAGGAATTAGGGTTTAGGGTTTAGGGAGCTTAGGCCTTAAGGACAAAATTAGGAACCCTATCAAGGAACTATGCTGAGCAGTAAAGCCCCGCGATATCAGGCTTTGGGGGGGCTACGCCTTATAAAGCCTTAAACGCACAATATAACGCCTTGCAGAGCTTTTCAACAAAACGCAGACTTCCGTTCCTCTTCCGCCCTCGCCCGCCCTCAAAAGAAAACTCCCCGCCCCCAACAACCCTAAACCCTAAACCCCGACAACCCTAAACTCTAAACTCCCTTAACCTTCAATAAAAACCCAGCAAACCTACCCCCTAAACCCTAAATTCCCTAAACCCTAAACCCTAAACCCTAAACCCCAACAACCCTAAACCCCAAACCCCAAACTCCCGAAACCCCAAACTCCCTAAACCTTGAACCTCAAGAACCCTACGCCGAGCCTTTCTCAGGCGAAGCAGTCCAGTTGTTGACTCCCTTCTCGGGGGACTCGTGCCTTACAGAGAAAGAAAAGCTTTCAAGGGCGGGGGGGGGGGGGGNATTAGGATGGTTTAGGGTTTAGGGATGGGGGTTTAGGGATGAGGGTTTAGGGTTTAGGGTTTAGGCATGAGGGCTTTTTTTCTAAGTGCACTGACCCTTTCTCCGCGGCGAGCGCAGGCCTGGAGCCTGCCACATGAGGGTTTAGGATTCGGCATTTGCAAAAATCAGCCTCGCAGATGGGATTTAGAAGGTGGTAAGCAAGGAGAGGGGCTGTGTGAAGCGGGCTCAGGGTTCGTAGGCTCTGGAGGGCCCAGAGAACCCAATACCCCTTAATTAAGGAATACTAGGGGTTCCTTTAAGGGATCCTTTAAGGGATCTATAGGGTTTAGGGTTTAGGGGACTCCAGCACCCCTTAATTAAGGAATAGACCTTAAACTATAGAGGCCTTAATATTATGATTTAAGGTATATTCCGTAATTAAGGGGTATTGGGATCTCTGAAGGGGTCATAGAGTTCGAAGGGCTTCATTCGTTGTCGCAGTGTGCATTCCAGATTTTGGGGTGTTGAATGGTTTCAAGTGTGAGATGTATGGGGGCTTTTGGGTGCAGGGTTTGGGGCGTGGCTTTCGGATTTCAAGCTTTTGGAGTTCGAGTTTATATAGGAATTAGCGCATCATTCAGGAACCAAGAGTGCAAGCAACGTGCACGGTGAGCTAAGCTAGAAGGTACAGGGCATAAGGCTTAAACTCAAGGTTTGGAACCCTTAAGCCCCCAAGCCAGAGGCTGGAAAACTGGAGGGGTCCTTAATGTGATCTGAGGTCGAATGTAGGAACCTGATTAAGAAGCCTAGAAGCCCTGGACTAAAAAACCTATAAGCCCAATATGTTAGCATTCATATAAAGAACCCGAATATCGACCCAGGGGCTCTTATTCAGCCTATATTATTTCTGAGTTAAAGGTCACTAGGGTCTTGGGGGGGTGTCGTGTGGTGTTCTCTGGCGCTTTCCCCCGTCCCTACCATCCCCAAAGTAGACTAAACAAACACTAAGCCCTAGCTCTCACCCCCCTCGGCTAAAACGCAAAATGAATGCTAAATGACAAAAACGAACCTAGCAAACAGGATAACAGGATAGGAAATACTTGAATTTATAGTTTTTTGTAATTGAATAACAATATTTAGTAGCCATGTATTTTGTAATGAAAGATCACACACACCAAGAAGCTCGACATCGTCGTCGATGTTAGCCCAGCGCTCCTGGACGCTCTCTGCTCAGCTTCGGCATCAGGGTGTTCGCACTGGGTTTTCTGGCTTCGGCTGTGGGGTTGGGTGTTTCTAAACCGGCTTTTCCACCTGAAAAAAGGTTTTAGGAACTAGACCCTCGACACTAAACCGTTCGAGGTTGTGATGGCCCTATCATCATGTCGGCCACTATGCAACCACCTGTGCTACCATGAGAGCCAGAGGTGATGCCTTTGTAAATGCGTCTTTCCAGCGACGATCCCCACTCTTCAAGATCTACATGACAGACCTCCATACTTTCGCAAACTGCCCGTGAAGGAGCCCTTCAAGGAACTTTCAAAGGAACACTTAATGCGAAGGAGCCCTGAAGGGTTGGGGTGTACGAATCGCACGAACTTGAAACATGACCTTGATGCCTTCCAAAAAGGCAGAGGGCATCCCAGCAGGAAGCGCATCCTAAACCCCTAGACCCCAAAACCTAAACCCTGAACCCCCCGAAACCCCGAAACCCCGAAACGCCGAAACCCCTAAACCCCTAAACCTTAAACCAATCCTAGACCTCATACACCCTACATGGAGGATCATGGGACTTAGTAAGTAAGGCCCTGATGACCCTAAACCCGACCCTAAACCTCTAAACCCCTGAAGCCGTAAACCCCAAACCTGAAGCCCCGGCTCCAACTGCCCCCGAACGCTGAAACGAAACCCGACGAGGGCGCTTGGGATGATAATAGATGGGCCTTCATAATTAGAATAGGGCTCCTTTAAGGGCTCCTTTAATGGATAACCATCACTATAAGGGTGTAATATGGGGGCCTTAGTAAGTAAATTAGGGTTTTGGAGGACATTATACTCTCATTATCATAAGGAGCCGACGAAATAGCATGGGTAATTATTTAGGCCCCTACATTAGGGCGCTCGGATCGGTCTCCTAAAGGGATTTAGGCTAGCCTTCTGGGTTTATATGGGGAAAACCCCCAAGAAGGTTAAGGGTTTAGGGTTTAGGGTATCTATAGGGAATTGATTATCACCCAAAAGGTCAAAGGCTACCTACTCTACGACTAGGTAGGGTTTCAGCTCGACAGGGGCAGTTCTCTAAATTGACGTCCCCTTTTTAGATCCCCAACATAACATAGTGCGAGAGCCTGAAGAAAAGGACCCTACAAGGGTGCCTAATTTAGAGAACTACCCATATCGGGGGTCCTTCAGAATCGAATGGGGTGGTTTGGCATTCGGGTTTAGGGTTTGGGCTTGGGCATAGTTGTGAAAAGGACCGCAAGGGATACTAGTGCTAAAAAGCAGCGCAGACTTCTCCATTTCTGCTTCTTGAAACCATCGATATGCTCTAGTCCGGCTTTGGGCTTGAGGCGTCGGACTGCCAGACATTAACTGGACTTTGAAGTAACCAGGGAGAAAAAAGCATAAACTTGTATTTCATAATGGTTCCCTTTAAGGAACAGGTCCCAAAAAAAGTATTAAAGTATGGTACTCCAAAGCCCAGTTAAGGTTTACGCGCATGGATTCAGATTTCAGGGCTACAGTTCGGGGACCCCGAAAGAACCAAACATCCGGCTGCCTTGTGACCATTCTTGGCCTTGGACGAGTTTAGGGCTTTCGGGGTGTAGGGGTTGAGGGTTTTTGGTGTTTAAAGTCTAAATAAAGTTCCAGGTTTAGGGTTTATAGTGTCTAAAAAAACACGTTTTGGGTCGTAGCGGTCAAATGCCCTGTTTCACAAGAAAAATGTCCTAACAAAGATGCTTGACAACAAGCCTTGGTTGATGACTACCCAGCTCTCTACCTTCCTGTGGGGTTCTGCTACTCCGTAGTTCCTTGATATCAGGAAGCAAACAGCTGAAATTGAATATCCTCCCTTGTGATGACTTAAAATTACTCAGTACTCATCAATCCTTTGAATATCCCCCCTTATGATGATTTCCTCAATACTCATCAATCCCTAACCTTAAGCCTCAAGCCCACACCCACAGTCTCAACCTTAAACCCTAAACCCTAAACCCCTAAACCCTAAACCCTAAACCCCTAAACCCTTAAACCCTAAATTCCCACCCAGGCCTGCTTAGGCCGCACCCACCCTTTTTCTAGGGTGCCTGGACCCACAGGACGTCCGGCAGTGACATTACTTGGATGGACAATGGGTGGAGCCAGAAAGTTGGAACATGGCTTTGGGAGGATTAGTGCTAGGATCCCTTATACTTTACCTTAAGTTCATGAG
>BGNK01001862.1:35231-68731 GCA_003297005.1 Symbiodinium sp. clade A Y106 | reverse complement strand
GCCGCCCCTGCCCCCTGGCCTCCTCTAGCCCGCCTCGCCCCAAACTGGGGTTGCTGGCCTTTTCCGCCTGGCCACCCCCTGCCCCTGCCCTCTCCTGGCCAAGGCAGAGGTGGGAATTGAGGGCGCCAGCCCTAAACCCTAAAAGGTAATATTTTGGGTGGTAGCCTGTGTAAGTTCACAGCGGGGGGGAAATGGAATAGAAACCAATTTTGTAATTGAACGTGGATATGCCGCCCCTCACAGCCCTGGGAGTGTAGGGGCGCCATCCTACACAGAAAATACTGCCGCTGCGCGGCGAGACGCCCTAAACCCTAAACCCTAAACCCCTAAACCCTAAACCCCTCAAGTCGAACCCGCGGCCCGAACCCTAGACCTCAGACCCGACACTCCAACCCCTTCTCTGGGAGTTTCCGAAAAATTAGGGGTACCTAGGGGTTCCTTTAAAGCATTACTGTAAGGGTATTATAAGGGTTCCTTTAAAGAGCTCTATACAGGTTTAGAGTTTCCGAAAATGAGGGGTACCTTACTTGGGGGTCCTTATAATAAGGATCCTACTATTTAGGGTACTATATTAGGGTCCCCTATTTCGGAAACTCCCTTATCTAAATTCTTGTGGAACTAACTAGTACGTGATAGAATCCTAATCGAAACTGTTATCACAGAACCCGTGTAGCCGATACCTTCCAAACTCAAAACCTGAAGGACTCGCTTTGAACGAGGGACTCCGCAAGAACCCCGTAAGCTTCCCTGAGCCTTCATCACTGTGTTTTGGGTAGCTATGGTGTTCGGGTGTTGGGGGGCAGTATATGCATAGATATATATATATATATACATATGTATAAGTACACACACATCTATATATATACATGTACATATGTACATATGTACATATGTACATATGTACATATATATATACATAGGTATATCCAGTTATCTATATTCATGCGGCTTCTAGACTTCTCTAAGGGTTTGTTGTGGCTTATAAGGTCTGGGAGGGTTTAAGCCGTTTGGAGTTTGGGGGCAAAGGTATTTGGGGTTTAGGGCTTCAGCAGTGCGGGGTTTAGGCTGCAAGGTCCGGCTGTGCATTCTGCTTGTTTAGAGACCCGGGGTGTTCGCAAGCACAGACATGGTTACTTGCAAGCAGCAGGAGAAGCATGGGCATAGGCATAATCCTATACCCGAAACCCTACAGGCCTGCAATCCTGAACCCTGAAAACAGCTGCACCCATGATCAAAAGACCGCCGATCTTTACGGGCCTTCAATATTGGTACGGTAGGCCTACAACGTCAAGGGGGGCCTACTAACCGAAGGGCTACAGTACTGCCAAGAATCCTGAGCCCTCAGCCTAAACCCACTCAACTGCAAGCCCCAGCAACGGTATTTACAAAGAGGTTCTTGGACGGTTCCTCCTCTTTGCTGTTGTCAAGATCATTGTCCGCCTTAGTACAAGTACGAAGCATGCCGCAACCCTTTACCCGCCCTGAAGGTTCGTACCGTTGGGGTAAGGATTCCTTTTCGTTGAGGGGTCGTATAATGTAAAATGTATGCAGGGGTTGGTACGGAGTGATCTGCCTACTTGCTGAAGCTCGTCATCTAGACCTCCGATGTACAACCCCCCCTTCTAAAGCCGCAAAATTTGCCATCAGGATCCGCGGGGAAGCGGGTTGTCATCAGCGGTCTACATTATCCTGCTACCTAGGGCCTACGGCTAGGGGAACTGAAGGCTAATTTGTGAGAGTCTACTACGACTACTACTACTACTACTACTACTACTACTACTACTACTACTACTACGACTACTACTACTACGACTACTACTACTACTACGACGACTACTACTACTACTACTGCTACAACTACTGCGACTACAAATACTACTGCTGCTACTGCTTCTACCCCTGTTGCTGCTGCTACTCCTACTCCTACTCCCACTCCTACTCCTACTCCTACTACGACTCCTACTCCTACTACTACTACTACTACTACTACTGCTGCTACCTGAGCGGACATGTCAAACACGTCTTCCTCAATTGGGGAACTCAGGGCGCAGAGTTCAGGATTAGGGTCTAGGGTCCCACCTGCAGTAGGGTTTGGGGATTTAGGGGTTTTGGGGTTTAGAGTTTAGGGTTTAGGGGTTTAGGGTTTAGGGTTTAGGGGTTTAGGGTTTAAGGGTTTACGGTTTAGGGTTTAGGGTTTGGAGTTTGGGGTTTAGTGTTTAGGGTCTAGGGCTAGGGTGTAGAGTTTGGGTTTAGCACCCAAACCATCCCTAATCCCCACATACTGCCCACTTCGGAACCTTAAACCGTACAACGCCCTCTGTGCCTTTCTATGAACTCTTTTAGGACCCCAACTGAGAATTTGGAACCTTATAGACTTTAGGATGACGGTTTCGGATCATGGCTTGGGGACATTGAGTTAGTGTACTTGGAAGTCCATCGGTAGTTATAACTGGGGTTATAGGGGTTTCTTTAAGGGTTCCTTTATGGGTTCCTTTAAGGGTTCTATAGGGTTTATAAGGTTTAGGGGTAGTTATAAGTGCTGCTACAAGCCCCCCGATATAACCATTTATCCTACTTACAACCCTACTTATAACTACCCATGAACCTCCAAGTAGGGACCTGAATAGTTAGAACAGCGGTTTGAGTTTAGGGTATGTTCTACTATAAACAAAACAAGGAACTCCAAACATAGTATTGGTAATCGTTTAGGCCGGTATCTTATTGGTGCCGTGCTTGGGCCTGCCTGGATATGGGGCTATGCTTGTGGGCCTCAGGGATTCCACAAGGCTTGGAAACTTACAGGCTTCAGGGTTCGGGGTTGAGGCCGAGGCTAGTGGCTATAGGTTAACCCTAAACCCTAAACCCTAAATCCCTAAAACCGTTAGGTTAAAGGGATTAGGGCTTCGATTCTGTTCCGAGCTTCTTCAGGCATCCTCCCCACTGACTGCCGATCTCAAGCCATGATTCCCACCGTTTAGGGCAGTTCATTTACTGTAATGCTAAACCCTATACTTAAACCGGGAACACTAGGATTTCAGCAGACGTCCTTTCTCACCGTGTTTGGCATTTCAGGACCGACGTCTAATTTGCTGAAACACCACATCATCGGATTGTCATATGGCCCATGGGTTATGACCACGTAACTCTCCGATTATGCGGACCTTAGCTGAAAAAACAGACGTTCAATAAATCCACATATCTGGTAGGATCTTTATGGACAGATGGCCCCCACAAGGATCTCAACCCTGAATAAGCCTTGAACCTGAACCCTAATGATCCCCCAGAATCCGAAGATCGAACTGCACCCGAAAGGCGGCCGCAGTTCGACGATGCGGGGGCACGTACGCCTCGGGGGTGGTAAGGATAATGAGGCTTTGCGCGTCATTCGGATTCAGGGCGGTCCTAAACCCTAAACCCTAAGCCCTAAACTGGCGGGGTTTAGGGTGTATGAGGTCTAGGGTTCATCGGGGTTCAGGCTTCACCTTAGGGCTTAGGGTTTGATTCGGGCTCAGGCCTAACATGGTTAACAGCAAAGTCAACCTGATGACCTCACGACAAGCAGCAGCATGATGCTCATCATTCCTCGTCGTCTTGCTATTGTTGCTGCTACACAGACATATAAGTATACAACAAAAACTAAATGCTTGACTGGCTGACTAACTGACTGACTGACTGTCCGATTGACTGGTTGACTGACTGACTGATTGAGTGATGGACTGATTGACTGACTGATCGACTGACTGGTTGACTGCTTGACAGATTGACTTATTGACTTATTGCTTCGCTGACTGACTTGTTGGTTGACTGACTGACGTATTGGTTGATTGACTGACTGACTGGTTAGTTGGTTTGTTAATTTCTTTGACTTGATCGGTCGATTGGTTGCTTGGTTGCTTGGTTGCTTGGCTGCTTGGCTGCTTGGCTGCCTGGTTGCCTGGTTGCCTGGTTGCCTGGTTACCTGGTTACCTGGTTGCCTGGTTGCCTGGTTGCCTGGTTGCGTTGCCTGGTTGCCTGGTTGCCTGGTTGCTAGCTTGCTTGCTTGCTTGCTCGCTCGCTCGCTCGCTCGCTGGCGTGCTTGCTTGCTTGCTTGCTTGTTTGCTTGCGTGGTTGCTTGGTTGCTTGGTTGCTTGGTTGTTGCTTGGTTGCGTGCTTGTTTGTTTGCTTGCTTGCTTGCGTGCGTGCGTGCGTGCGTGCTTGCTTGCTTGCTTGCTGGCTGGCTGGCTGGCTGGCTGGTTGTTTCAACTATTGATTGGTTGCTTGGTTGCTTGGTTGCATGATTGCTTGGTTGCTTGGTTGATTGAAGGAATGATGGAACGACTAGTTTGACTGAATGAAGGAATGAAGGAAAGTATGAATGAATGCATGAGTGAGTGAATGAATGAATGAATGAAAGAATGAAAGAATGGACGAATGGGCAAATGAACGAATGAATGAATGAACGAATGAATGAATGAATGAACGAATGAATGAAAGAATGAACGAATGATTGATTGATTGATTGCTTGGCTGAATGGTTGGTTTAGTGGTCGATTGGTTGATTGGCTGCGTGGTTGATTGGTTGATTGGTTGATTGGTTGATTGGTTGATTGGTTGATTGGTTGGTATATTGAAATGGGGATCGGTTGTATTGCTGATCATACGACCATTATTACCACCCTGGTCTCGAAGTCTTTATCACAGCACCACCACACTTTATCACTTCGTCACCGTCGTCCCCACATCGTCGTCATCACAATGGACTCATCGTCCTGCTCTGCTTCATCTTCATGGCAAGCAGCAGCAGCGGCAGAAGCACCGCAAATTCCACTTGCGGCCTCGAACCCCGAAAAGTTGTTCCGTTTTTTCGTTTTTGCCCCCCCNCCCCCCCCCCCCCCCAAAGAATACGGCACTCTCATGCTACCCTCCCAACTGCTCATCCCTCCACGACCTAGATATGGGTGTTCTTCAAAGTATGGAAACCTTGCTTAGGTGTCCTTCTACCAGGGATCCTACTCTGGGTGGGTTTAGGGTTTAGGGTTTAGGGTCTCTGAAACTTCGGATCCCAATACTTTGGCCTCTACGCTAGCCTCCTCTGCAAGGATCCTGATTTTGGGGAACACTGACTAAAGTTCCTCAATAATTAACTGAAACTCCGAGAGCCAACTCGCGCTAGAACTGAAGGGTCATGTCTTCGAAGGCAAGTCGCAGGCATTGCACTGGTACTCGCCACTCCCACGTCCTAACTTTGCTACGCGGTGCCTCCTTTGAAACTCAGCCAACGCTGCGGAGGGAGAGCTCGCGGTGGGAGAGGCTCTAGGGTTTTGGGTGTATGAGGTCTAGGATTGGTTTAAGGTTTAGGGGTTTAGGGTTTAATGTAGGAACCTGATTAAGCAACCCTGGGCCTGTAACCCCCAAATAGTAGGATTCATATAAGGAACCCTAATAAAGGCTCAAGGTTTCTTAATCAGGTTCCTACATTCGGGTGCAGGCTTGTGGACTGCAGGTATGCTCGGATGAGTGGCAGAGCTGAAACCCTCAACTTGAAGCTCAAGTTTGATGCAGGAATGGTCCGTGCCTGTACCTTACTTGCAACCTATATGACCAAACTTTTCTGGGCTTTGAAGTAACCAGGGGAAAAAGTACAGAATAATGGGTTCCGTTTAAGTAACAGGCCCCCAAAAAGTATTAAAGTATGGAACTCCAAAGCCCTGTTTTTCAAACCCCGCATTACTACCCCAATAAGCCACAGGAATATATAAAAGGTTAAACTTTCCGATTCCTACTAAACTATAAGAACCCAACAGTTTAAAGGTTAGGTATTGGGGATCTAAGACGACGACCATGTCGACCAAGACCACGACGACCAAGAAGACAACGACCACTACGACCAAGCACTGTGACGATGAGGACCACCACGACTAGGGCAGACCAGAAGCGGACCACCAAGCGACCAGGCTACGGCACTTCGAGAACGCCGTTGAAACTCGAAAAACAAAGTCGGATGCTCACCGCTCGCTATTGATATAGCTTTGCTGATTTACTGTCGACTGCTGGTAGGAGGTCTGCTTGTCGTCCCTTGGTTCGTATCCTGGTTGGTGGCTGCTGCTTTTTGGACGACGTTTGCAGGAGTTTGCTTTGCTGAGCCGAATTTGGTAACCTTGAGTGGAAATCCTACATGGGAGTTTCCGACAATAGGGTACCCTAAATAGTAGGATCCTTATTATAAGGACCCCCAAAATAAGGTACCCCTAATTTTCGGAAACTCCCACATGGTAAGCCCCAAACGTTCAAGATACTTTAGCGGAGGGGCCAGTTGTCTACATAGCCGATCCCGAGAATCCGAGACACTTTTGTCAGAGTTGGGTAGCATTTTACATCTTTATGGCTACTTAAACCCAATAAGGAATAACATTGTAAATTTTTAACCCTAAGCCCTAAACCCTAAACCCTAAACTCCTATCCCAACCATGATTTGGGTGGTTGTCAAAATGATGGTCCCTTTTTGGGTACCCTAAATATTAGGTGCCGTATTATAATAGGGACCCAGAAAGGGACCATAATTTTGACGACCACCCATTTAGACTAAAGCATTGAACCTCAAGTTTGGGGCTCCGCCGCTTCGGGCTGACGCCTAGCTTTTAGGGACTTATCCCAGAGAGCCCAATACCCCCTTAATTAAGGAATTTTTTTGGGGGCTCCTTTAAGGGATCCCTTAAGGGATCCGTTAAGGGATCTATAGGGTTTAGGGTTGAGGGGACTCCAGCATCCCTATATTAAGGAATATGGCTTAAATCATAATATGAAGCCCTAAAAATATATATTAAGCCATATTCCTTAATTCAGGAATATAGCTTAAATCATAATATGAAGCCCTAGATGATTTAAGCCCTATTCCTTAATTAAGGGGCATTGGGTTCTCTGGGTATATCAGGAAGTCATAGTGAGGAGCCCTAGAAAGGCAGGCTAATTGGGGTTGGGGTCAGGCTTGGGACTTCTAGTTTCGGGCTTCGGGGCCTTATCGGGTCAGGATTTTGCCCAGACCTTCCAACATCCCTTAATTACGGAATATACCTTAAATCATAATAGGATCCCTAATATAATTTAAGGTACATTCCTTAATTAAGTGATTTTGGAAGGTCTGGGTGGGTCCCGAAACCCACTCCGGAAGGCTTGAAATATACAGCCCTTGAGCCTCTATGGGAGTGCCCTAAAATTAGGGTTTAGGGCTTTGGGGTTTAGGGTTTAGGGTTTAGGGCCTTATTCAGGCATCCGGATACTAAGGATCCAAGTATTTAGGGGGATGGCCTTTGTGCAACCGCTTCAAAACGGGGGTTTCGGAAAATAGGGGACCCGAATATAGCACCCCAAATAGTAGGATCCTTATTATAGGGACCCCCCATAAAATGCTTATGCTTATGTGCTTTTGGGGTCCCTAATTGTAAGATATTCAGAACACGGAAACCACAAAACACAAGGGACCCCTAGCATTGACCACATGAACCCTGGACCCAAACCAACAGTCGATGATGCCTTTTTCTCTGAAGCTGCTTAAAGTAGGGTCCAGAATGTGCCAGAATGTTGGAACATCATTATTTTCGTGCCCTTGCGGCAAAGCATGGGAGAATCTGCAAAATGCCAGCGATAAACCATCCTAAATCCATGCTTCAACTTCCTAGGGTTCACCCTCAAGCTAAAACCCCAAACCGAAACCCTGCAAGCCCTAAATCCCTGTCCTCCCAGAAAGGGCCCCAAAAAAGCACATAAGCAAAAATAAGGACAGGGATATCCCATATAAACTCCCTTATGATGAAGCCCAGTAAAGTAGGGATATCCCCATAAAAAGCTTATGCTTATGTGCTTTTTGGGTCCCTAACAGAAAGCCCTAAAGTCTATATCGGGCCGGTGCCTGAGGATCTAGGAACTTCTTGTTCCTGGCGAGCAAAGAACAGTTGTGGTGGGGTTCCTTACGAGGTCCCTTACCCAGACCCCGGGAGGATCTAAAATGTAGATCCTCTAATTTGGGACCCTATACTACTAAAGGGTACTTTATAGGAACAACCCTTAAGGGACCTACTTTTGGGATCCTCCCTTAGGGGGTCTGGGTACGGGTTCCCAAACGCTAAACAGAGATGTAAACCCCAAGTCCCTTTTGGCCCCGACATCTGCCCAGAGAGCCCAATGCCTCTTAATCAAGGAATATGGCGTAAATCATAATATGAAACCCTATATAATTTAAGCCATATTCCTTAATTAGGGGGTGCTGGAGTCCCCTAAACCCTAAACCCTATAGCTCCCTTAAAGGATCCCTTAAAGGAACCCGATTTAAGCCATATTCCTTAATTAAGGGGTATTGGGTTCTCTGGGTGCACCTGGACCCTTTAAAAAGCCACACACCTGGGAGCCCCAGGGCTTTAGGGTTTAGGGTTTAGGGGTTTACGGGTTTAGGGGTTTAGGGGTTTACGGGTTTAGGGGTTTACGGGTTTAGGGTTTAGGGGTTTACGGGTTTAGGGTTTAGGGGTTGACGGGTTTAGGGGTTTAGGGGTTTACGGGTTTAGGGGTTTACGGGTTTAGGGTTTAGGGGTTTACGGGTTTAGGGTTTAGGGGTTTACGGGTTTAGGGTTTAGGGGTTGACGGGTTTAGGGTTGAGGGTTTAGGGTTGAGGGTTTAGGGTTTAGGGTTTACGGGTTTAGGGTTTAGGGTTGGGGGTTGAGGGTTGAGGGGTTTAGGGTTGAGGGTTTAGGGTTTAGGGTTTACGGGTTTACGGTTTAGGGTTTAGGGCTTACGGGTTTACGGTTTAGGGTTGAGGGTTTAGGGGTTTAGGGGTTTAGGGTTTAGGGTGCTAAACCCTAAACCCTGAGCCATGAAAAGCCACACACCTGGAGCCCCCAAAGGGGTGGTTGTCAAAATTAGGGTCCCGTTTTGGGTCCTTTAATATAATACGGCACCTCATATTTAGGGTACCCAAAAAGTGACCCTAATTTTGACAACCACCCATAGAACCCACTTGGGAGTTTCCGAAATAGGGGACCCTAATAAAGTACCCTAAATAGTAGGATCCTTATTATAAGGACCCCAGAATAAGGTAGCCCTAATTTTCGAAGCCCAGAACCTGGGAAACCTACAAACCCGACAGGCTTTGTGCCTGGCAGGGTCTCGGCCTCCAAAAGAATATAACCTTCAAAAGAACCTCTAAAGGATCCCTTAAAAGAGCTCTTTAAAGAATCCCTTTAAAGGATCCCTTAAAAGAGCTCTTTAAAGAATCCCTTTAAAGGATCCCTTAAAAGAGCTCTTTAAAGAATCCCTGTAAGGATCCCTTAAAAAAGCTCTTTAAAGAATCCCTGTAAAGGATCCCTTAAAAGAGCTCTTTAAAGAATCCCTTTAAAGGAGCCCTTTAAAGGATTACGAGCGTCCTAGAAACTAAACCCCAAACCTCGAAACTTCGGGTGGCGGCAGGTTCAGCTTCGGGGGTTTGGGAATTTAGGGATTTAGGGTTTAAGGGTTTTGGGTTTAGGAACCCAGAGAGCCCAATACCCCTTAAGGAATATGGCTTAAATTATATAGGGCTTCATATATTTAAGCTATATTCCTTAATTAAGGGGTAATTGGGCTCTCTGGAATAAGGTTTAGGGGTTTAGGATTTCAGGGTTTCGGGTGCAGCAGCTCCAGTTCCAGCAGGTTCTAGTCGAGCTCGCTAGTTGGTATCGGAAATCATCCCACCCACCCAGGGTTAGGGTTTAGGGTTCCCGCAACATTAGGAAACAAGTTTACTTTATGCTTTGCTGGTTGGAGGGGGGGGGCTCAAAACATGTTCGTATTGACTCGTAGAATTGATGCGCTTATCAGGGCATCAGACGATAAGAGTACTTGGAGGTTCATGGGTAGTTATAAGTAGGATAACTATGGTTATAACCTATGTTAGGGGACTTATAACCCCACTTATAAGTAGAGTCTAGGGTTCGAACTATGGAGGGTTCCGAGCTCTAAATCAATTTAGTATCGGTATTACGTGACATTAGCCTATGAATATGAATACCAACAGTGGGAAAGGGGCTTGGTGTAAACCATTCACAAGTTTCTTGGACGTGCAAGGAGGTAGATTCTGGAGAGGTTAGGATTCGTCGGTGTACTGTTGAGCGCTTCTGGTGTTCACATGGGGCTGCCAACACTTTGCAGCATACTGCTTGCACCACCTGCTCACCGTACCCTAAACCCTGAAGCCTCAAAGCCTACCCTAAGCCCTAAACCCTAAACCCTGAAGCCTCAAAGCCTCTATATTATATCGGTGACAGGCACCTCTTAGTGCGCAAACTGCTGAAGCCCTGAACCCCATGTGGGCCACGGTGAGTATCAGCGGTAGTAGGGCCGGACCTAAACCCTACACCATACTCTTGAGGAGGGACATGGGATTGTATGATTCCCCGATTCGACCCTCTACTCAGACACTATGCCTGCTTGGCCTTAGGTGGAATGAGCCCGAAGCCCTAAACCATAAACCCCTGAACATGCTCTACCATATGAGTTTAAACCTTAATGGATTTGTGGGCATTCGCGATTTCTACGAAGCTCCGTGAGCATTTGCTATTTCGTCGTGGGCATTTGCAATTTCGGGGCATCGGCGAAGCGTCGCGGGCATTTGCGATTTCTTCGTGGACAGTTGCGAACCCTATAAATCATAGTCCAATACCTAAAATCATAGCCCGAACCCTAAAATCATTCTCGGATTCATCGGCTGAACCTCAAACGCACAGTCTGAACCTTAGCCTGATATGCGCATAAATAATTGATAGTCCGCGTATGAATATGAGGCAGAACACCAATGAAAACGTTCAACATGACCATGAGCATGAAAATCAACACTGTGCATGTCTTGCACTTGATAACATGAAAAATCACAACAATTGTCAATGGTGCATCATCAATGTCAATGATTAAATAGCAACTCGATGCGTAAATTGACATCATAAGTAGTAGCGGCAAGTGAAAGTGTTTGCACAAGTAATATGTATATATATATACATACTTATCTATTTATGTATTTATTTGTTTGTATGTATACTGGCCACTAGAATAACAACGCTAGCAATGAACAGACCTGCATTGGTAGCTGGTTCTACGTGACAACACATAATACTTACTGAATATCAGAAAAACCACAAACAAATAAACAAGCAAGCACAAAAACGAAGACACAACTAAACGCTCAAACAAACACAAGTATTTCTCAAAAATGAGCCAGGAAATTGAAAGTATGAAAAACAAGTTGAAACAGAGCTATTTAAAGCTTAAAAGAAAGCACAAGGCCTCCTAAGCCTAAAACTCTAAAACCCTAAAAACCCTGAAAACACTTAAAACCCTGAATCCCAAAACCCCACCTTTGTGAGGCCTCTGAAAAGACAAGCCAGAATCCTAAACCCTAAACCCTAACCCCTAAACCCAAAACCCTTAAAGGACAGGGCCTCGACTGCCAGGCGCCGTTGCGATTGGATCGGATCTCGGGCTTCTCATGGGCCGAGAGGTTGCGCCTTGGATTTGGTGCTTCCTGTTCTGTGGAAGAGCTTAGGGGTTTGGGTTTAGGGTTTAAGGTTTAGGGTTTAAGGTTTAAGATTTTGGGTTTAGGGTTTAGGGTTCATCCTTTACGGTTTAGGGCTTTGGGTTTAGGGTTCAAGTAGACAAAATTTAAGAGCCAGAGACGATTCAACAAAGAACAAAGATGGGCCCCTACATGGATAGATAGATAGATAGCGTTTATGGTTTTGGGTTTTGGGTTTAGGGTTTGGGGTTTGGGGCTTAGGGGTTTGGGTTCTAGGCTTATGGTTGGGATCTAGGATTTCAGGATCCAGGGTTTAGTGGTTGGAGGTTTTGGCTTTTAACAGTTCTGGGTACGGCCTTGGGGTTGAGGGGTCTTCGTTTGTGTAATTCCGAAATGGGTGTAGGGTTTAGGGTTTAGGGTCTAGGGCTTAGGGTTTGGGGTTTAAGGGTTAGGGTGTAGGGTTTAGGGTTGTTGGGTTTTAATCAGGCCTCGGTTGTATTTAGGTTGAACGGCCGGGCAACACAGAAGGGTCTGGCTAAATTCGGGTTCACAGGGCTCTACGACGGACGAAGGAATGCTTGGGCAACCCTCATCTTCAGAAGTCTGGTTCGCGGCTCAACGGCAAACCCTTCAAATAAAACCAGGATGAACGTGCTAAACCCTAAACCCTAAACCCACCTAAACCCTAAACCCTTGCAAGGGCTAAGGGCTGTGAAGGTCTTCGGGCTTTGAGGTTGAGAACTTCGTTTTTTGTAGATCAGCTGTTCGCTGCACCACACCGCAGCTGTCTGTGGACAGGGTGGGCCTTCATACAGAAATAGAACCTCGAATGCACCTGAAAAATTGCTTGCTTCAATGTCTTATTCAATCCTTAACGAGAACCTTTGGATCATGTACAAAATCATGTGTTCGTATCGTTGCCAATCTCATCTTGGAAAAGGCTTCCGCTTGTGGATTATACGTGTTTGCAGGGCGTGCGGTTCAGGGCTACGGCTTTTTGAGATCATTGGGGTGCAGGCACGCAAAGGAGGCCTTGATTACCGTCGCCCCCATAAGCCCGCAATATCCTGCTGCAACGTTGCGTCCTGAACCCAAGCTGTCGACCTAAAGACTCCATACTACATGTACAGGGCTCCTTGTTATGATTTCCCTATACAGTATACAAATGTGTATATATACATACTTATAATATGCGTCCTTATAAGCGTGGACATCTTAAAACCTAAACCCTGAACCGGACGTCATATATGACAGATTGGTTCAAACCCTTATATTAGCTGCCGATTGTGAAATACGAACCCCAGTAAAAAGACCGAAAAACCAAGCACAAAACCTGTAGCTTCCACTCCGACAACTCCGAATTCCAAAAACCTGTGCTTTAACTCGAAACCACCAGAGTTGCGAGACAAGGAACCCGACGGCCAAAATTGAGGTTTGGAGTATATAGTGTAGACTCCAAAGATGTCTAGAATCAAGAATTTAGATTCCCGGTCTAGAATCTGAAGTTGCCAGGGTTTCCGGCGGTTTCCGGTCACATGAAACATGAAACTTATCAGACCTCTTATAACCCAAAACACAAGTGGTGGATGCGAATCACTCAACCCAACGTTCAAGCCCCAAGCCCCACACCATCAAGAAAGGTTCCAAAGACGAGCCACAGGTATGCAATTAATGCTGCATTGACTGAGGCAGCCTGGCTGACACGGTGAAAAACTACTACATCTGTAGGCACGCGTGCTTTCAAACGATTCGACAATAATGTGGCCACCTAGCTGTTTGCCCGCTTATTGAACGGAAGAGTGGCTGCTTAGCTAGTAGGTCATCAAGAAACAGTTATGCGCGTTTGCATGTGTTGTTGCCAATGCTTACTTGCAGCATGTCAGCATGGTCTCCTTTTCCAGAGTTGGTGCTACTGGTTGCCTTCGACATGTCGATACAAACATTACATGGATCACAACCAGGACCTGAACTCGTAGGTTTTTCCTCTCCCTAAAACAACACAAAACAAGCCTCGTAACTCGTTATGACCGTACATGAACATGTCAAGATAAGTGAAGCCGTTCCTATGAGACAATGCGTACATATCTTTTCGGAAGCACAAGCTTTTAACCAGATCCAACTGCACGAATAGACCCTGGCAAGTACGCGAATCTGGCCATTTCAGGAAGAACTGGGGCTACTTGAAAGACCCTGTCAGTCCCCTACATAAATTATTCGGGCACGCGCACGTACAGACCAGTCACAAAGGGCCGTACATGGGACGGGTGCAGCGTATCGCACGGGAACGTGTTCATGTGGATGCACCGTGCAGTTGCTTTCAGCGCTATAAGTAAGGTGTAGGTGTTATAAAGGACTGGCATTGCCATATATTGATGGGGGGGTCCTCTACACCAGCTTTGGGGCAAGTGCATGGCACTGGTGCATTTCCATGCCTGGTGCTTGCTCCTGTTGTTGCTTGACAATTTGACATACGCCTAGGGTGGGGATCTCAACGATTCGTATCGCAAATTTCCAAAAGCCCTCAATGACAAGTCCCAAACATGTTTGAGGAGGCCACAACCAACGAAACTGCAAACCCTGAACTCCTCGCTTCTGGGTACTCCAACATCCACGCACCAACTGCTATCCCCATACCAAATACCCTGCGCAACATTCTTGCGTCAAGCAGAAAGATTTGACATCAGACCGCAAACGCAAAACCCGAACCGAGATGGCAATTCGTTGGACCGTTTGCGGGTCCTGATACCTAGGGTTTCTGGAGCTTTACACTATAAACACATTGGAGATGCTTGAGATGATTGCTCAGACTACAGCAGCCGGGTGCGAGTTCCAGATCAAGGGTGCTGTAGATGCTGATGCTTCTCAGCGCTGATTAAATGGGGAGACGGTGCTTGCCACCGGTTTGGGAGGGCCCGTCCTGCCAGAAACAGGTGCTCAAAAAAACACATCAACATAGGCTTGTATGAGGATATCTGGGGGTGCATGACCTGATTGCCTACAGCGACAATTCGTGAACAAGCCAATTTCTTCGGACCAACCTTAATGAATTCGCGAACAAGCCAATTTCGGACCAACCTTAATGAATTCGTGAACAAGCCAATTTTCGGACCAACCTTAATGAATTCATGAACAAGCCAATTTCGGACCAAAATTGGCTTGTTCACGAATTCATTAAGGTTGGTCCGAAGAAATTGGCTTGTTCACGAATCCATTAACGTTGGTCCGAAAGTGGCTTGTTCACGAATTCATTAAGGTTGGTCCGAAATTGGCTTGTTCACGAATTCATTAAGGTTGATCCGAAATTGGCTTGTTCACGAATTCATTAAGGTTGGTCCGAAGAAATTGGCTTGTTCACGAATTCATTAAGGTTGGTCCGAAATTGGCTTGTTCACGAATCCATTAAGGTTGGTTTAGGGTTTCGGGTTCAGCAGCTCCGGATCGAGCAGTTTCTAGTCGAGCTTACAAGTTCGACTTCGAATAATACCCACACACCCAGAGGATCCCAAAACATAAAGAAAATACAAAGTTTCATTAAAAACTAAGGCCCAAACCCTGAGGCTCAAACTTCAAGGCCCAAACCCTAAGGCCCAAACCCTAAGGCCCAAACCCTGGAGCCGAAACCCTAAGCCCGGAATCAAGCCCTATGGCCGAAACCCGAGGGCCGAAACCCTAAGGCCCAAACCCTAAGGATCAAACCCTAAGGCCCAAACCCTAGGGCCGAAACCCTAAGGCCCAAACCCATGGATTCGTGAACAAACCAATTTCGGACCAACCTTAATGAATTCTTGAACAAGCCAATTTCGGACCAACCTTAATGAATTCGTGAACAAGCCAGTTTCCCTAAGCCCTAAGCCCTAAACCCTAAACCCTAAGCCCTAAGCCCTAAACCCTAAACCCTAAGCCCTAAACCCTAAGCTCTAAACCCTGAACCCTAAACCCTTGAACCCTTGAAGTGGAAGCCTGAACCATGACGGTTGATGATATAAATCCTGCATTACCCATAGTAAGGAATATACCATAATTCCCATAGTTTAAGGTCCTTAAGGTGCAGTAGTACGAGCTTGAGAGCATAAGGTTTGGGGGCTTTCGGGTTTAGGGCTGTTGGTGTGTAGGCTTTAGTCTGGTGTAGTAGAAGTGTTGAGGTTTAGGGTTTAGGTTTGGGTTTGAAGCTATAGGGCAAACACTACCTGGGAATTCCAGAGCACCCTGAAACCCCCAGGAATCTCTTGAACGCACAACACACCACCCGAAAGCTCAAGCCTCAAACCTACTTCAAGCCTAAACTTCAAAAACACACGCCCTCAAATGCCCCTACAATCCGTAATCATTAGCCCTAATCTATACCCCTGAACCTCCTAATACACACATCCCCTTGAACAAAAACATAGCACAATGAGATACCCCCGCGCCCAAAGAGATACTATAGAGGCCCGTAGTTATACAGCGACCATGAGGGGATCATCTTACCACTTAGTCAGGCTTCTATGTTTCAAGGCCTCCTCCTAAACCCAGAACCCCAAACCGAAAACCCAAACCCCAGACCCAGAAAGCCTAAACCTAAACAAAACCCCAAACCCAACACGCTCAATCCTGAACCCCNCTCCCAAACCCGAATTCAGTATCAACACCCCCTAACCTTAAACACCTCTCCCCCCCAAAGAGATACCAGGCCTCCAATAAGAGTCCTATAACGTATAAAGCCATCCCACACTCCTAGGAATCTTTCAGAACCCCGGACCCTAAACCCTAACTAAACGTTACAGCCCTAAAAGGCATTAATAGTACCCAGAGACTCCAACATCCCTTAATTAAGGTATGTACCTGAAAAGTACCTGAAAGTATAGTAGGATCCCCAATATGATTTAAGGAAGATTCCTTAATTCAGCAGGTCCCTCACCCCTATTCTCCTAGACCCCTAAACCCTTAAACCCCAAACCCTAAACCCTGATACCCTAACGCCCTAACACCCTAACACCCTAACACCCCCACACCCTAACGCCCTAACACCCTAACACCCTAACGCCCTAACACCCTAACACCCTCACACCCTAACGGTACCCCGGGCCTCCTCCTCCAAGTTGGGGAAGGCGCAGGAGGGCAAGGACACGCTCCCTCGAGGGAGGCGGCCCTCTGGTTCGACCACCTGGGTTTCAAAAGGGTTCCAAGGGCTCCAAGGGTTTAGGGTTTAGGGTTTTTTGGGGGTCTATAGGGTCCAGGGTAGGGACCCTAATTTTGACAACCAACCAAGTGTTTAGGGTTTAGAGCAAACTGAGTAAACCCCATAAAGTTGGAAACCGGATTAAGGCCAAATAGTGCTGGGATTCCCTATACATGACTCTTAAGGATTGAGGCTATGGGGTTTCCAACTTTTAGGCTTCTACTGTAGGGTTTAAAGGGTCTATAGGGTCCAGGGTTTTTGGCGTTTACAGTATACCAGGGACCCCCCAAGGGCGCTTTAATAGAGCCCCGATGGTCCTTCATAGTGGGTATTTGGGGTATATTGGAGGGTAGTTGGGGGATCTAGGGTTTAGGGTTTAGGGTATTGGGTTACGGATTTCGGGTGTAGGTTTTCAAAGGGTCTAGGGTTTAGGATTGAGGCTTTAAGGTTTACGATGCAGGGCTTACTGCTCAAGGGGGCCAGAGTCTAGGGTTTAGGTTTCAGTAAGGACTTCCTAAACCCTGAAGAATAAGAACCTACCTTTTTAACGACTCATACAAGGAAATCAAAATAAGGAACCCTAAAAAGGTAGGTTCTTCAGGGTTAAGGTTAGGGTTAAGGGTTTGTAGGGCTTGTGGGGTGCTTGTGTTGTCAGCTTTTTGAGAGGGGTGGAAGTGGGGTGGGGTACATAGTACTTTGATTGCTTCTGTTTTGCCGCAGGGACTAAGGTCTGAGAGTGCGGGGTGCAGTAGGGCTTACGATTCCTTGAGGGGTGAATTGGACAGGGTCTAAGGGTTTTAGGGTAAGCCCCTAAACCCTAAAAACCTCCCTAAACCCTAAACCCTAAACCCTAAAAGCCCGTAAGCCTGAACCCTAAACCCTCAGCCGGGGGTTCGTGTTTCAGCTAACCGTCGAGTTCCTTTCATGCCGTCACAGAATCCCAAATTTCAACCAAACCGGGCTTGTGCAGGAGCTGGGGTTCCTTTTAAGGGCTCCTATAAGGGATCTGTAGTACTGTAGGCTTAAGAGCCCATGAAGACTAGAAACTTTGGTTAGGGTCACAAGGGTTTAGATGTTTAGGGTTTGGGGGAGTAGCAATAGGAAGTCTTAAGTGTAGCTGCAGAAACGGGCACGACAGCTCTACCCAGTGATTCCTAAACTTTGAACCCCTGAACCCCTAACTAGCTCTAGGGACTGAACCACTGAAGCCTAAACCGCAGGCAGTAACTGTCTGGTTCTTAGTAGGGAACGGGGGAATGGGTTATAGGGACTACTATAACGGACCCTTACGGGACTATCATAGGGATCCATTCCCCCATTCCCTACTAAGAACCAGACAGAGTAAAGGTGAGCCTTGTTCCTTCAGCCCCACCCTGTCAGATTTTCAGTATGCTCGGGATCGGGATCTCCCACAGAACCACGTGGGACAGGGGTCAAGAATCCATGCACAGCAGCTCCGAAACAACTAGAAGAGGAAACCCTAAACCCTAAACCCCTGAGCCCTACACCCTAAACCCTAAACCCAATAACTAGAAGAGGACTTGATGGCGAAGGGAACCTTAAGAGCATGACTATGTCGGAGTCAAAACGAAGCAAGACGATTTAGGGTTTAGCGTTTAGGGCGCCAATGCTACCTTAAAATGCTAGAACCTAATGCTCTGTATATAGGTTCGTGGCATAGACCCCCGCAGAGAATTTATAATTCGGGACTCTTCCAAACCCTTTTCTGGTAGGTCCAGGTATGCCATAATTACGGACCTACACCCTATTATTAAGCCCTACCTGGACCCCCAAAAGTATGTAGAATACTAGCCTTTTGTAGGTGGTGGGCCAGTATTTTAGCTACTGTAGGGGGTCTAGGTACGCCCTACGGGCAGCTTCGATGGGTGTGTTGATGATTCAGGGTTCCAGGTCAGAAGGGACCCCAACACTTAGAATAGGGGTTTTATAGGGATTTTACGATAATTTAAACAAGAAACCATGAGAATGACCTAGACCTCCCAACTACCCTCCAATACACCCACTATTACGGACCATAAGGGCTCTGTTAAAGGGCCCTTGAAGGGGTTCTGGAATCCCGGTGATTACTTAGGCCCCTGTACTTCACCAACTGAGGAGTCCGAGGAACTGAAGCCCCGAATTCCTCTAACCAGGTCCCACCAGAGAATCACCGGATTACGGGGTTCAAGTTTGAGGCTTAGGATGTGGGGCTGGGTTTGGGGTTTAAGGCCAAGGGTGTAGAGCTTTGGGTTTAGGGCCTACCTAGAGTCTCCATTGTAGTTCCTTTTTTTGGTTAACCAGTTTTATGGTTAGGATCCTATAATAGAGATTTTGGTTAACCAAAAAAAGGAACTACAATGGAGACTGTAGGTAGGGTTTAATTAGGGTTCAGGGCTCTGCGGTTGCTACTGCTACGACTGCTGCTGCTTTCTACGACTACGGCTTCTGCAATTCTGCAACGACTGCTCTCATACTCAGAAGAACAATGCCAACGTATGCATCCTCGTGGCGTCCTTCTTCCTTGGCTTGGCATGTGCGTTCAGAGTCTGCTCAGGCTTGCGGGATTTACGTCTGCATTCCTTGGGATTGGGGGTGTAGCCAGAAGCATACACTCCTAAACCCTTGCGGATGAATGGTTAAACCCTAAACCCGAAACCCAGCTTGGTTGGGTGTGGGTGCTATTTCGTCGCAATCGCACTGTTGCCGTGGCCCGAAAAGAGAAAAGACTCTGAGGATATGGTCGGGCTGGAGGATTCATCGGGTTCTACCAGCTGGTGTTGTACGGTTACTATGAGGGTTCTATGATATAAAGCCCTAAATAGTTAGAATAGGGTTTTGGGGTTCCTTTTAAGGGTCCTACGTTTAGGGTTTAAGGTTTAGGGGGGTATACCGGTCTAGAGAATTCCGCAAACCTTCTACATGACCTAAACCCAGCACCTCTTCCAGCCAGCTTGCGTCAGCCTCATGGCGGCCTAATATAGGGGCCTTAATAATTAGAATAGGGTTTTGGGGCATATTATACTATAGATATTAATAATAAGGAACCCGCAAAATAGTATTCGTAATTATTTAAGCTCCTACATTACTGGAATCTAGGCCTTGGACCTGAGCGCCTGTCAAGATCTGCCGAGTCGCAATAGTTCTTGATGGGTTTAGGGTTTGGGGTAGGGATTAACGTCGATAACTCGTAAAGTGAACTCCTTGACAAGAGCCCAGCAACCTCTGAGCCCCACTGAAACCCAAGGCCCTAGATACATACTGAACCTAATCCCTGAGCGTAACTTACACCCTAAGCGGTGAAACCCTAAACACCCAAACCCCGAGCCCTACCAGAGCCCAAAGAGCCCACGCTTTTTGACGACGTGTAAAAGGACATCATAAGCAGGAGCCTGCAAAATGCAGCTTTTCTAGAGCCTGCATACCGAGGAACCGAAGCCGATCTTTCGTCGTGCCACCCGGGCGGATATTGAGAATGTAGTAGCCGTGTTCGATCTGGGGCCGATGACTGGATGCTCCCAGCTTTAGAGGGTTTAGGGTTTAGGGCTTAGGGTTTAGCTTTTTTTTGTTTGAGCTCCTTTTTAGGGCTTAGGTGTTTTTTTGAAGCTCCTTTTTTTAATGGCTGCCAGCATCTGACATCCACTAAGGCCTGTAGACCAGGAGACTAGTGTTTAGGGCTTGGGGCTCAGGGCTTCGGGTTTGGGGCTTAGTGCCTGCGGTTCAGGCTTGAGGGTATAGGAACTGGCAATTTTGGATTTTAAAGAAGAGTTTAAGGTCGAAGCTGAACCCGAAGCCTCCACCAAGCTCCACGAAGGTGCTCTACAGAGCTACAGCTTTGTTGGTTTGAGGATGAATTGCCTAAACCCTTCGTCTACCCTCTATCATGTCATGCCCTAATACCAATGATCAAAACAACACAGACACATATGCACAAAGGTGTGGGTATACATACACACATATTTGTGTATATACACACGCGCAGAATGTGCAGGGAGGAGGCGCGTATGGCTGAGGAACTTAGCCACGTGAAAACCGTAACAGAGGGCCCAGAAAGTAGGCTTGAAATTGGGGGGGGGGGGGCATACGACATTCAGAATTAAAGCGTTGTCCATAACTTTACAGAAAGCGCCAAAAGATGGAGCTTGTGACCATACTTACCAACTCCCCTAAGCCCTAAACCCTCATCTTATCCGGGAACCACCTAATCCCACTTGGGGAACCCCCTAATCCCGCCTGGGTCACTTTGGCCATCACCCAGATGTTGAGCGTCTGGCTTAGGTATTGGACTTCCTCGCCCAACGCAAAGACCAAATCTCCTCGGGGCCCTAAACCTTAAGCCCTAAACCCTAAACCCTAAAACCCTAAACCCTAAAACCCTAAACCCTAAAGCCTCGGGGTACAAGATGTCTTTGAAGCCCAATATGGTAGGGATATCCCTATACAATGCTTAGGCTTATGTCCTTTTGGGGTCCCTAATTGAAGGCTTTCAAGGTTTGGGGATGCAGGTCTTGGGATTAGGCTTGCAGGCTGAAGGATTCGGGGCTTGGGTAAAAACCCTCAGCCGTAACCCTAAACCCTAAACCCTAAACCTGCATAGACCCGGAGTGCTTTCAAATCTCTGTGGTGCGTCTGTCTCTCAGGCGTACGGCGAGGACTTGTCACGCGTCGCAAATCCTGAATGCTATGGACTTGCGAATACCTGGCTTCCCCAATGCATCCGTGGCTCGGATTTTGCTTGGATGGACCTGGCAGTAGCTCTGGACGATAAGGCTGATGGTAATCAGGCACTGTTTTGAGCTTGCAACTAACAATCCTGATCTTCTGATAATGATGGGTGCAACAGCTTACACTTTAGCAATAAGAATCACCACCGCCAGCAGCACCTGCACCATCTCTAGCACCAGCACCACCGCCTCTCCGAACAGCAGCACCAATTGTCCTCACGCGACTTCATCAGCCGGCACCACCACCGTCGCCAATATGACAATGATCCTGTTTCTGGTTGCTTTTGTGGTAACCGTGGTCCCACAGAAAGCCGCTGAACCCAGATTGCTAAAAACCTGGATAGCCCTGACCCTTAACCCTCCTCCAAATAGCTAACGTAGGAGCCTTAATAACTTGGGGTATAATACACTTTAACTTGTTTATCAGGAACCCTAAGCAATAGTGTTCGTAGTTATATAGGCTCATATTGCAGAGAGCCAGGAGCTTGAATAGTACATCTTACGAATGTGCAAGCAGAGTTTGTTGTTTAGGGTTTATAGGGCACCCTAAGGGTCCAAGTGGTCCTTATTTATGGTTTCCGGTACCCAAACAGGCCCCAAAGTCCTATAATGAGGAGTACTTGGATCCTTAGGGACAGCCTTGGCAACTATTTTGGGGTTCCTTATTATAAGTATAGTATAATGGGCCCCAAAACCCTATTCTAATTCTTAATCCCTATACTAGGGTTTATAGGGCAGCCTTCGCAAGAATTCAGAAGCGCCTGCAGGAGGATTTTGTGGCCGGAAAGCGTACACAACACTCTAAGCAAGAGACTCAGAATCCCCTTTAAGGGTTTAGGGGTTTAGGTTTAGGTTTAGGGGTTTAAGATTTAGGGATTAAGGGTTTAGGGGTTTAGGGCTTAGGGTTTAGGGGTTAGGGTTTAAGGGTTTAGGGTTTAGGGGTTTAGGGTTTAGAGCCTAAAATCGTAATCAGTAATTACCCTCCCGTTGGTTTATTTGACGTCTATGTTCATCAATTTAAAGGGTTTCGGAGTAATTCTCCAGGATTGACATTCCAAGCTCCCAAAGTTGATCCCCAAAATACGGTTCACAGTACCGTTATATAACGGTCAGGGCTACTCTAGGGGTATCTAGACTCGTTACTACAGGGGGGGCGCAAAGCGTTCGTAGAAGGGGTGCGATAAGGCTTTGGATCTGGAGTTGATGGTTTAGGTTAATATGGGGGCCTTTATAATTAGTATAGGGTTTTGGTGCCCATCATACTGTATTTAAAATAAGGAACCCCCAAAATATTGTTGGTAATTATTTGGGCCCCTACATATGATTAGGCTTTGGATCTGGAGTTCATGGTGTACGTTAGGGTTTAGGCCTGCCTGCGGCTTGCACTTCAGGCTGTAGAGTCCGGTGTTTGCATCAAAGTGCACAACCTGCACGATTGCACGGATTCAGCATGTGTGGGGATTGCTCATAGATGTTACTGTTACGTTACAAAACCGCTCAATCACGAATAACAAAAAATGCTAAACAAGTCTTTCCAGAAAGCCAAACAAAACTCCTGAAACCACCCATGTCCCAAACCTGGATTGGGGCTTCGGAGCTCTGTCGTTAATTAAGGGGCTCCGAGCAAGGGCTGGATGGCCTGCAGGGTGTAGCTTCAGCCAGTGTCGGAGGCTTTTCGGATTGATGTGCTTTTCAGGATGCAAGGCTTCTTGAAACTGGCTGTCTTGGTTTTCATGCCCTGCTAGTGCGCATCCTCTTGTCCACGGCATGTGCTCGAAGACAGCGCCCTATATGAAGAACCTGACGAACAACTTCAGCCTGGCCCCAAATTTTAAATACTTTGCCTTATCAGCTGCAGGGCCGGGCCTGACGGAATTCGAGGCTCGGTCGCAGTCTATCTACTTTGCTTCGTTGGAAAAGCTCTCAATTCCAATGGAAGAGTTTTCAACCTTGAACGCTACACTCCAACCCTGAACCCTAAGCCCCAAATCAAACGGTACAGGGTTGAAGGGGTAAGGTTCAGGGCTTTAGCTAAGAGTGTGAGGCTTACCATCAAAGCAAAACATCCTCCTGAACCCTTAAATCACCCTAAAACCCTAAACCCTAAACCCTGAACCCTAAACCCTAAACCCTTGAAACACCAAGGAGGATCCAGAAAGGAGGGGCCCATGCAAAGGTCTCGCGGAGACTCCTTTCCCAAAGGGTCCAAATACACTACTATTATGGAATTAGGGTTTAGGGTTTAGGGTTTAGGGTTTAGGGGAATTAGGCCCTAAAAGACCATCCCCATTATGGTTTGGGGGACTTAATTCCATAATGGTAGTGTATGTGGACCCTCTGGGTTTCTGAATTCTGAACTCTGGGCCCTGTTTGTCTGAATTCCGCTCTTAGCAGTGCACGGCTTGAGTTTTCATCCAACTTGCGGATTTTAGGTTGCACGGGTCTCTACGGTCTTGAGCTTACCCGTAGCCCCAAACACTACAAAATTGTAGGCCATGGCCCCTTTAGTAGAGGGTGCAACCCGTAGAAGCCCTAGATAACGGGAGCCCCAAGTATACCCTCGGCTAAGCCCTACCTTAACCCACCAGAACCTACTTTTTTGTAGGGTCACTATATATCCCATATTAGGGTTTCCTATAAGAACCTACAAAAAAGTAGGGTTTAGTAGGTCTAGGTAAATCCTAAACTCTAAGAGCGAACTCATAAAGGATCCCTTATTAAAGGAGCCTGTAAAGGATTCGATCGAGGAATCCCTCCGAAAGCCTCGACGCTAAGCATAAACCCTTAGCAGCTTCATCCAACCGCGTGTATCCCCAAGGGTCCAAGTACCTAATAAAGGAACAAACCTGAAATCATATTAGGGATCCTACTATAATTGAAGGTATATTCCTTAATTAAGGGATATTGGAGTCTCTGGATTCGCGTTTAGAGCTTAGGATTTAGGGCTTAGCCTAAGGTATACCTGGAGCTACAACTATCTAGGAAAATCCTAACCTACATAACCATTATCCTACACCCAAGTACCTGATTCTTGGGTCCTTTGGACCCTTGGGGTATGACCAGTATAAGAGAAGCCCATGGCCTAGCTATGTTTGAAGGTTCGGGTTTCGGGTTTAGGGTTCAGGTCTCAAGGTTCAGGATTGAGGACCAGAACCCTTTGCTACAGTCATACTGATATGGGAGTTTCCGCAAATTAGGGGTACCTTATTTGGGGGTCCTTATAATAAGGATCCTACTATTTAGGGTACTATATTAGGGTCCCCTATTTTCGGTAACCCCAAAACTCCAAACCCAAAAGCCTCTCCGTCAGGGCAGGTGATGGTGGTTCCAAGTATAACCCGTAGAAACCCCGAACAAATGCGGTTTAGGGTTTAGGTTTTAGGATCTCATGCCCCAATCCCTAAAGCCTGAACCATACACTAAGTGTCAACACTTAGCTGTGCCTCTGTCTCGATCCACCCATTCAAGGAATCATGGTACTCGACCCGGGTGCCTGCAAAGGGAGGTCAGGGCGCAGTGGTTTAAAGTGTCGGGATTAGGGACGAGGTTCTATGTTCCCCAATCCCGAGAGCCCGAAAACCGCAAACCCTAAACCCATTCCTGAACCCCCCAACTACCCTCGAATATACACCAAACCCACTATTAGGGACCATAAGGGCTCTATTCAAGAGGTCCTGGTAAACCCGCAGCACCACAATCAGAAGCAAAAAGACCCGCTGCAGCTCCCAAGCATCTCTGAAAAACCCTCTAAAACGCTTCTAGCCCGAACCTTTCAAGGCCCGAAAAGACCTTACTATTACAAAAGCCCTATAAAACCCCTTAACGCTTTCGCTGGAACCCTACCTGTAGGCTCATACCCGACCCATTTTTAGGGTATCTACTTTTCTACATAGCAGATCCTAACCATGAAACCAGGTATCCCGAAAAAGGGGTAGGGTATGAGCCTCTAGGTATGATGAAAGGGGTCCCACCTGGCTCGAAGACCGGATGCCTCCTTCTCAGGGCCGGCCGTGGCGCCACCTGAGCGATTCAAAGACAAAGCGATGACCCTACCAGGACCCCCTAAGGGCCCCTCAATAGAGCCCTTACGGTCCCGAATAGTGGGTGTTTGGGGTATATTAGAGGGTAGTTGGAGGGTCTAGGAGGGGTCCAAGGAGGGGTCCTATGTACCTATATACTAGAAAGTAGGGTTTCTGTAGCAGCAATTACTATTATATGGTTCGGGCAAGCATCCCCCACATAGGTACTTAGGACCCTTTGGGCTTGTGGCATTTAGAACTTAGGGTATAGGGCTTTAGGGTTGTGGTCGAAGGCTCTTGGGTTTCAAGGTCTAGGGCCTAAGGTTTTGGGGTTTCGGCTAAAGCTGTGGTTTTGAAGGGTGGGGATAAGGGTTCAGGTGGGATTCAGGGTTGTTAGCTTTCGACAGGGCGTGGGGTCTGAGGGCCTAAGGTTCGGGGCTAGAAGTTCCGGGCTGGTTTTACCAGAGCCCTCGCTGTCTGGTTTACGGCACAATAGAGGTTAGTTGAAGGTCGCAGGGGATGCTATCATCAGGAGTTGGGACATCGACATAACGGACTGCAACGCTAGATCGAGCGACAAGGTCATCGACGGTTTATATACAGCGCTTTGGAATATGGTATCAGGCGTTCCATGCCAAGAGTTCGTGAGTTTGGGCCTCAGGGTTTATGGTTTCTGTGTCTTGGTGTTAAGTTGTGAGGGCCTTGGAGTCTAGCCTGTGGGACACTGCAGGGATGCGGGCACATGGCGTGGAGCCTACAACCTCGGCGCGACATAACGGAGTTTCAGAAAACTTGGGTGCCTTGCTTGGGGTGTCCTTATAAGACCATCGCTTTGTTTAGCGCCTCATATTGAGGTTCCCTGTTTTCGGATAGACAATCAATGAGCGAGCGTATATTCAGCAGCTTAAGGTCCGTTGCAGATCCTTCGGCCCAACCTCGGGTTCGGAACTCATGCCCACATGCTTCAGTTCCTACCTTAACCTACCAAACCCTACTTTTTTGTAGGTTCTTATTGTAAACCCTAGTATGGGATTTATAGGGACCCTACAAAAGCTAGGTTTTGGTGGGTTAAGGTAGACATTGACCCTAAAGCCGTGCAGAGTCTTTGGAGTAAGGTCACCTTGTCCAAACCTCACCCGATTGAGAACTTCCCACACAAGAACTTGCCCAAATATCAACGTAAGCCCTGAACCCGTAAACTCTAAGCCTTACCTTTTCCCGCCTTAAAAAACAAAAAGTGTTAGAACAACCTCTCCCCCAAACCCCCCAAACCCCTAAACCCCCAGCCCCCTAAACCCGCAAACCCCTAAACCCCTAAACCCCTAAAACCCTAGACCCCTAAACCCCTAAACTCCTAAACCCCTAAACCCTAACCCCTAAAAAAAGCCGCGACCTCGCGGGACGTCAGCACCTTGCTGAGCTGCAAGGGTGGAGCTTCCAAAACTGAGCAGGCGCAGATTCTGGCTTTACCTAGAGTCTCCATTCTAGTTCCTTTTTTGGGTTGACCAAAATCTCTTTTATAGGATCCTAACCATAAAACTGGTTAACCAAAAAAGGAAATACAATGGAGACTCTAGGTATACCTTAAACCCTAAACCCTAAACCCTATATAATCCCCTAAACCCTAAACCCCTAAGACTTTAGGTAGGGTGTCAAGCTTAGGGTTTACCGTGGCGGCCCGCGAGTTCGACCAGATGGGTTTCAAAAACGGTTTAAAGCCCAGAGGGGCTATACACTACTATTATGGAATTAGGCCCTAAAAGACCATCCCCATTATGGTTTTGGGGACCTAATTCCATAATGGTAGTGTATGTAGACCCTCTGGGTTTAGGGTCTATAGGGTCTAGGATTTTTGGCCTTTAGTAATTTAGAGTATACCAGGACCCCCCAAGGGCCCTGTATTAGAGCCCTTATGGTCCCTAATCATGGGTATTTAAGGTATATTAGAGGGTAGTTAGGGCGTCTAGGTGGGGTTAAGGGTAATTTACATGGCTTCTACAAGAGGTCGATCAGGGCTCTATGAGGGCCGTTTAAGGGCGTTTTTTTCCGAGGCGCAAGTTCTAAGCGAAGGTTTCGATGAGGGGTCTTTAAGGGTTCTACATGGGCCGGCTAAAGCTCCAAAAGGGTTCCATAAGTAAGGGCTCCTTGTACGGTTTCTACAAGGGGTCTATACTAGGCTTGTTTCTAGGGGATCTACAAGGGCTTAGGGTTTAAGCCTCAGGGATGTGGGAGTGTAGAGCTCATGGCTTAGAGTTGTTTTGTAGGGTTGAGAGTTTTTGGTTTGAGGTTTGGGTTGAGGGTTCAGGGTGTTGGGGATTTAGAGTTTCGGGCTTAGAGCATTTTGATTCATTCATTCATTCATTCATTCGTTCGTTCATTCATTCATTCATTTTCACTCTTTTTATCATTGATTCGTTGGTTCCGTGATTCATACGTTTATCCATCCATTCATTCAATCACGCATTTGCTCCACTCACTCATTCCATCCGCCCATCTATCCAACCAACCACGCAAAGCTGAGTTGCGAGGGTGAGCGTGGCGTGGCCGAGGTCGCCCGCCAAAGACTCAACCGCGGCAGTGAGCTGCTTGCCCGCGCCTTGGCGCCTGAAATTCTTCGCAACCCCGAGGTGCTCAATGTGCATTGAGCCCTCTGTCGGGTGCGAAAGGATGAGGCCCACCGGGATGAAGCCAGCGAGCACGTGCTTGCCCTGGCACTGTGCCAGGGCTTTCTCCTGGCTCCAGGAGAAAGCCTCCCCGCAAGGCGAGTTGAAGTTCGGGGGGTAACTCCTGCAGAACATCCCTGAGCTGGAAGCCAAGCAGGCTACCAACCTTGCAAGCAGTTGCAGTTGCCCTGATTCATAAGCCCTAAACCTTCATATATACCTCAAACCCTTAACCTTGAAGCCTTATGATTGCCCTAAACCCACAACTGCAAACGAACCACAACCCCTGACCCCGTATATAAACCACTAAAGAGCCCGGAAGGCAGTCTCGGGTTATCACACGGTGGGCCGAGCTTCGTACATGGAGGGTTAGATTTTAGGGCTTGAGGGTTCAGAGTTTAGGGGGTTTAAGCTTCAGGGTTTAGGAGTTTAGGGGTTTAATGTAGGAACCTGATTTAGAAACCCTGGGCCTATAACCCCAAAATAGTAGGATTCATATAGGGAACCCTGATAAAGGCCCAAGGTTTCTTCATCAGGTTCCTACATTAGGGTTTAGGGCTTTAGGATCCAGAAGGTTAGGGTTTAGGGTGACGGCTTAACGGATCAACCCTGAAGTGCCTTACAGAAGAAGCAGGGCGCCTCCGTGCCCTAAGCATGACGCGCATTGCCCTAGCACCCAGAAAACGCCGAAGATAGCGGCCTTCAAAAAAAAGGAAGAGGGTTGCTGGGCTACGTTCTACATAGTATAAGCTTGGCTGACTTCTGAACCCCTCCTAAAAGTTAAACTTTTAGCCTCCTTATTATAGTTCATATAGAAACCCAAAAAGTTAAAGTCCTAAGAGCCAACCAGAAGAACGCTAAGTACAGCAGGGAACCATCAGGACGACTACTACGAATTTCTTAGGCCCCCCATTTTTGCACCATCAAGTCCCCCAAGCCGCTGTAAAACAGCAAATCCTTCAGAAGCTTCGGGGCCTTACAGCTTAAGCCGCACGGCACTCACAAAGCTCATAAGCCTCACGGTTTCGGGCCAAGTCTTCTAGGAACCCTGCAGACAGAAGAACGATAACAAAACGTCAAGAGCCACCCGAAAACAAGCCCGACACTTCGGAAACGGCTGCCAAGACTCCACGTTGGGTCGCGGGGGCGTTTTGTTGCACCAAGCCCACCGAATTCCCATTGACCTTCACATGAGAGTTTCTTCCAAGGGCTGCTATAAGGGCTGCTATAACGGATTATATGGGCTCAGGGTTTTAGGCTTTGGTTCACCGACCACGAAATATGGGAACCTGCAGCGTACTATATACCATATCATACCCAGAGCACCAAACCCGTTTTACGCCAATTCCTGCAGAACCCATATCTGATGCCTGAGAAACGCAGCCTACACCCTAAATTCCGTACTACACATATACTTGTGCAGAGATTGCTGGGAGCATGCTGATCGGATCAGGCTCCTGTACTAAATAACCCAGAGGGTCCATATACACTACAACTATGGAATTAGGTCCCCAATACCATAGTAGGGATGGCCTTTTGGGACCTAATTCCATAGTGGTAGTAACCCTAAACCCTAAACCCCGAACCCCTAAACCCTAGACCCTGAACCCTAAACCCTCTGGGTAAGGAGCCTTGACTTAAACTCCCCAACCCGGGGTTGAATCCGGGGGCACTCAGGGTCGGAGGAAAATGGGAGTTTCCAGAAATAGGGGACCCTAATATAGTACCTTAAATAGTAGGATCCTTATTATAAGGACCCTAAAATAAGGTATCCGAATTTTCGGAATCTCCCATATTTGAAGTACAAAGAAATCAGGACTGCAAGGGGGTACTATGACTACTTATTCCGACCCCCACATCCGTAAATCTACCTCCAGTATGCTGCGTGTCTGTAGGGCTTCTTTCCGTGGCCTACACGTGAACGCTGGGTTCAAAAACCGATCCTCAATATCCTCAAGTGATGAAGCACAAGCCCCAACAACCCTCGAAACCTCGCAATAGCCTTTGCAAGTACATTACCTAAAGCCCACGACAGAGCCACAACAAGGAAACCAGACGTATCACTACCAAGACGTTACTACAGATCAAACTCTAAAACAACAGCCCTGAACTCAGCACTAAACAAGTTTAGAGCAACAGCACTGCAGAGCTTGGCCTGGATCACGGTCCCCAGGCCGGGAACGACCAGGCGCCGTCCGTCCTTGTGATTGGGCTCGGATGCTTTAAGCTATGGGTCGAAGGTTTGGGGTTTCGGGTTTAGCTTTCCGGGCACAGAGGTTTAAGATGGCTTTCGGGTGTGTGAGAGCGCGAAAGAGAAACCTTACCTCTGACTTGAAGTTTTGTTTTTTTTAATTGCTTTGGTTGGTGCTTGAGGTTGGGTGCTCAGGTTCTGACAACTTCCCCTAACCTCCGAGCACACTGATTCTCTGAATCAAACGTGAAGGAGGGTTTATGCTACCTGCATCTGCAGACTATCATAAGGACACCCCAGATATGCACTCGCAAGAAGCCCTGGATGCATTCACCGAAACCCCGGTACGGCGCTATCTCCTATCTTCCAGCTACGACTGCTGGTTTGAAAACTGACTAGTGGTCCATGGAGTCATGCCTAAAAACCCAGAAATGAAGCTCCTCAACGACGTGGAACTTGAACCCATAAGCTTCTTCTGTTCGATTAACGTTTCCAGACAGCTTCGAGACAACGGTCCGTAATTTTAATTTTAATACCGGCTTTGGGATATATTACAGTAAAACTAGAGTAAAACAAACCCTAAAGAGTTTTGCGATTAGCATTGTTCCTCCGGCCTTAGCCTTATCATAAAAATACTATTATTTACCCCTACACTAAACCCTAAGCCCAAAAGATCGCCTCGCCCGCCAGAAGCTCCTCTTTCTGCTGCATGACGATGCTGACAACCTATAGGGTTTAGGGTTTATATAGGGCCTTTGCAGAACCCTAAGCCCTACCGGTTTAGGGTTTGGGGTTCAGGGTCCAGCCCCTAAGACCTGCAAGCCCAAAACCCGTAGACCCAAAGCCCGAGACCTTAAACCAGTGTAAATGTTGGTTGGCAAGTTTTGTGGCCTCAGGAGATTTAGAAGCCCTGACTCTGAAAGCCGGAGCCGTGCGTCAAGGATGGTCGGGCATTCCGGTCCCTCCCTAGGGTTTAGGGTGTAGGGCCGTGGGTGTTCCCGTTCGAGTGTTTTGGGTTACGAGTTTAAGCTGCGCATTTCCACAAGCTGAATAAAGACAAACCAAGTGCGTTTTGCTAACCCTGCCTACAATGGGCCCTAAACCCTGAACCCTAAACCAGAATCGCAAAGCTCGAACCGGGGGGGCTTGAGGATCGACACACACAAGAAGAGATCAGACACGGTACCGTAATGCAAGGGCCTAAATGATTAATTACTTACCTATACTATTTTGGGGGTTCCCTATTACAATTCTAGTATACTGGGCCCCAAACCCTATTCTAATTATTAAGGCCCCTATATTAGAGCACAAAATAGTTCAAAGTGGCCCGAGGCGTCTTGCGTGATAAAACTGAGTCCCCGCACGGGCTAATAGAGCTTAGGTTTCAGGATTTCGGGTTTCAACTACGTCCCCCAAATGCGTTCAGGGTTTCGGTTTCAGGGCTTCCGTATATCATGGTCCCGGTTGCCAACTTCATGCCCGTTCAGAGATACGGAAAGTAAAAGGTGTCCCTATTTCCTTAACCCTAGACCCTAAACCCTAAACCCTCGATCCTGAAGCCTAATTAAAATAGACCCCAAACCCTAGACCCTAAACCGCCTAAACCCTAGACTCTAGACGCATAAACCCTAAATCTACCTACCGCTCCAACCCAGAACCTGGTGACTCCCCCCCCAAAAAAAAATGCGAACGCAAAGCCTGCTTCGCCCACTTTTCGACTCCTCCAGGGTGCGGGGTTTAGGGTTTAGAGTCTAAAGTTTAGGGTTTAGGGTCTAGGGAGTACTTCAGGGAATTGAGTTTGGGGCTTTAAGTCTTGAGGGCTTAGAGTTTCAGAGGTAGCTTAGAGTGCTGGGGGGTTTTGGGGTTTGAAATTGAGGGTGTGGCGTGAGGTATTTCTGTGGACAGGCTTCGGGCTTCGATCGCAGCAGGTTTGATTTTCAGGAGAAGCCTAGTACGCACCGATAACTTCACATGGTCTCAACACCTGCTCCAGAAATCCTGAGCACTAGCCCTAAGCCCGAAAGACTCTATCCCAAAGCCTAAAACTCTAACCCCCCCCAAAAAACTCTGAAACCCTAAGCCTAAATCCTAAGCTCTACATCCAACATCTAAACATATCTAAACCTTAAATCCTACAATTAACCTACAAAACGTAGGCCCTCGAACACCAAACGTTAAATCCAGAAAAACCTACAACCCTAAACCCGATGTACTATCCCCAAACCCAAAAACACCAAACCCGGAAAACCCTAAACCCTGAAATAAACCCGAAGCCCAAAAACGCGGAACTAAACCTTGGATCACCAAACCCCCAAACCCACAAGGCGATTAGCCTAAACCGCGAAACCCCAAACCCTAAGATCCTAAAACCTCTGTAGTCCCAAATGCAAAAAAAACATCAAATCCCGAACCCCAATCCTCTGTAACACCCACACCATCCCAAACCCCTAACCCCTAAACCTAAAACCCGAAACCCGAAACCCCCCAAACCACTACCCCATCCCAAAAACCCCAAATCCCTTATTCCCTAAACCCTAAACCCAAATCCCTAAACCCTAAGCCCTTTTTCGAAGCCCGAAGGTTCCTTCTTGCACCACCACGCCGACCTTCCGAGTCCGAAGATTAATATAGGGGCCTGAATAATTAGACTAGGGCTCCTTTGAAGGTTCCTTTAAGGGGTCCTTTTAAATGGGTCTATAAGGATTACTTTAAAGGGTATTCTGGGTGTTTAGGATAGGGGCCTTAAGAATTGGACTAGGGCTCCTTTAAAGGGACCCTTGAACGGGTCTGTAAGGGATCTATAGGGTTCTATAATAAAGGGGCCTTAATAATTGGAATGGGGTTTTGGGCTCCTTTATAGTATATCTATCATAAGGAACCCCAAGGAAGACTATGGGTAATACTGTAAGCTTCTACATTAAGGTGTTTGGGGGGTAGAGTTTGGGGCATGCGGCCAAGCAGGGCCTGAATGATTAGAATATGGCTTCACAAATTTTTCCGTTGTACTTGGAGGTTTTGATGATTGGAATGTTTCGGGGGTTTCGGGGTATATGGCCGCGTCACTATTCTGTTGTGACTACAGCATGCATACGTGCAAGAAAACATACATAATGTACATACACACAGGCAGACAGACAGACAGACAGGCAGACAAGCCAGTATATTGTGTGTGTCTATCTATATATATATATGTATATATGATCCCGGTTCGGCCCGCCCCCGCTCCCCCCCCCCAATAG
>BGNK01001862.1:0-26721 GCA_003297005.1 Symbiodinium sp. clade A Y106 | reverse complement strand
GTCGGCGAACCGAGAACCGGGATCCTATATATATATACACACACAAATAACGTAAACTATGTAGACACAACCTGGTGTGTTGCGCCACAATACTCCGCAACATGTTGTGTTGGACTATGTTATTCTGAAAACATGTCAGGTTGGCACATCAACTACATTGTCGCAATCTACATCACAGTGCATTGTGATTGAAATGTATTGTGCTACCCGGGCTGCTACGTGTTGTTAGGTTGTGCCGTATTATGTTGTACTAGGCTATGCTATCATCGGCCATATTATGATATGCTATGCTCTTGTATGCTGTGGCATGTTACTTTCTGACCAGAAACGTGACATTATATCGAACGGCGTAGCGTAGTGTACCGTAGCGTAGCAGAACTGAACCAACAACACAGTTACATGCATACATGCATACATGCACACATGCAAGCGTGCATACATGCATACGTACTTGCATGCTTGTGTATGTATGACTGCTTGTATGTATGTACGTATGTATGTATGTATGTGTGTGTATGTATGTATGTGTATGTATGTGAACAATATATGCATATACAAAAACCTAAATACATATGTAGATGTGTATATACATACATACGAGTTGTGTTCGTATCTGTGTATTTTCGTCAACCTACATATACATATATACTTGTATACGTATATACATATGTACATACATACATATATACATATATACATATATACATACATACATATATACATATATACATATCTACATATCTACATATCTACATATCTACATATCTACATATGTACATATGTACATATGTACATACATACAGGCATACATTCGTTCATACGTAGGTACATATATGCACAATATACATACCTACATAAACACATATATTCATATATGTATGTATGTATGTATGTATATGCATAGGGATATATGAGCATGCATACACATACATATGTGTGTATATATATATATATGGATATATTGAGAGAGAGACACGTACACCGTGTTTTAGTATATGTATATGCATCTAACTTCTATTTTGCGCTTGTAGATGACCACTTGTTCTTTTCCTTTTTGCCCATACCATCTTGCTACTGTGGATTGTGTTATGGCGGATGGATAAGCAGAAGGCCCAAACAACTCATCTAGTACTCAAGCCCGAACCCCATGCCCTAAAGCCCAAACCCAATACCAAATCGGAGGCCTAAACACCTAGAATCTAGAAAAGGCTTTCCGGGTATAGCGAGTGACGGTCAAGGATGCTATTACTACTCAGACCGATGTTTAAGGGCCCTCAAAACCCGTCCCTGGGTACCTCGTGGGCCCCCTTCGTGAAGTGCCCGATGGATCGGGCAAATCTGTCAATCCACTTCGGGAAGGAGTCCTTGGCATGATTTAGGGGTTTAGGGTTTAGGGTTTAGAGAAGTTCAGGATCAGTGAAAGGTCCTTTCTCGCGCAGTGTATGTGGTGTTAAGTGTAAAAGGCTTCGCGCTAGGCTAGGGTGTTGGGATCTGCGGCTATACGTGTCAGGGTTCACCCTAAACGGTATCAAAGATACGGTTCCATGGCAGTAAACAGTGGTACTCTTAGCCCTAAACCCTAAACTCCAAAACCTAAACCTTCGTTAAACCCATAAACCCTAAACCCTAATTAACATAAACCTTGAACCCTATTCAACCCGACACCCCTAAACCTCAAACCCTACCTAAGCCCTGAGCCGCTCGCCCTACAGTAGAAGCCAAAAGTTGGAAACCCAATAGCCTCAATCAATAAGAGTACTGTATAAGGAATCCCGGCACTATTTGGCCTTAATCCGGTTTCCAACTTTCCCTGGGCATCAAAATAGCCCAAAAGCCTTGTATAGTATGGTTTTGGGGCCCAAAAGCCAAATATATGAGTCCTTAGATCCCTACTGGCCCCCCGAAACCGACCACAGGTACCCTATAGATCCCTTTTAAGGACCCCTTATAGATCCCTTTAAGGGAACCCTATACGAGCCCTTAGACCCCTAGGGTTCATGGGGTTTGCTGTAGATGTTTGCGTCGACAGAGGGCTCCGAGAGCCGCGCTTTGGTGCGGAACCCCGGTGAAGTCTGCAGGGCTTAGTCCCCGTGTCCTTCTGGACTTTGAAGTAACCAGGGAGACAAAAGTATAGACTTTTATTTCATAATGTTTCCTTAAAGGAACAGGTACCCCAAAAAAGTATTCAAGTATGGTACTCCAGAACCCAGCCTTTAAAGGGTACTAAACGGTTCTACAATAGGGTCCAGCTGAAGGGTTCCGCTAGGAGAGAATTAAAGTTTTAACATTTAGGGTTTAGGGTGGAGGGTTGAGGGCTTAGGGTTTAGGATGAGGTAGGATTTCGAGCAGTTCAGTTTCAGGGCTGAGGAATTCAGGGTGTGGGATTTTTGCGTCAGGCGTTTTGGGAGATTTGGAAGGGCATCGATGTCGCATATCATTCCGGGAGCCTGAAAGGTTGTTTGGTCTTGAAGGATTGAGGTGTTGAAGGTTCTAGTAGATACTACCTATAGTCTCCATTGTAGTTCCTTTTTTTGGTTTAACCAAAAATATAATAGGGATCCTATAAGGTAACCCCAAAAAGGAACTACAATGGAGACTATAGGTAGAGCGTTCAAGGTTCAGAGTTAAGCGGTTTAGAGGATGGTCTTGCGCGAGATTTACGATTGGAAAAAATCAGATAGCTTGCCGATCGCAACATCCCGGCCGAAACAAGCTCCGTTTACATCGACGCCCTTCGAAGACAGCTGTGAAAGCATCTTAACTTCCAGTTCCTGTGAAAGAAGCCTAACGTAAGCCCTCGAAGGCTATTCAATCCACATGCCGTAAGCTGCTTTTCTACTGCTAATGGAAACAAAAACAAAAGCGTAAGAACCTTGTTCGCGCCACTTCATGGCTACATTCGTAAGCTGGTGCTTTCCAGGCGTCTTTATTGGTTGGAGCTAGCCCAAACCTCTGTGTCTCAGAAAATGCTCGCTCTACTTCCGGCCCCGATATTGATGCAGTTGGTTTATCCGCAAGCTTCTACCCGAATAAGCCCTACCTCCGCTAACGACTACTGTAAACTCTTACCCTGCTGTAAACCTCCTAACAAAAAGCATCAGCATGCCCAAAAGGTTCCACAGACACAACATATAAACCTAAGCCCAAACCCTGAAAGAACCCCAGACCCTACAAGGACTTGCTTGCCGAGGTACCCCTACTCCCAGCAGATGACAAAAGGCTGCAGCAAACGAGCAGCAATTGTGCGACAGAAGGTCCTGGGACTACCAGGTTCGGGGTTAGGGTTTGGGGTTTACGAATTTATAGGGTGTTAGCAAAACTTCAAAACACTAAACCCTAAACCTCTAAACCCGAAACCATCTTAGAAGGATCGTGGGTTTAGGGTGGAAGGTTTAGCGTTTGGCTGGCTGGGTGTGTCACGGCTAGGGTTAGGAGTGTTCAGAGTATCGAAGCTGGTCCAGGTGAAGTTCTCCTGTGCAGAGATGCGTTGGAGGATGCTGCCGCCGGCCTGATTTTCCAACTCCTAACACCATGTCTCGAAACCTTGAGCCCCAAGCCACTCTAGACTGAAAAAACTACCCGAGCCGAGTTGCGTTGCAATTTCTACGATGTCTGTTCCGAGACCAATTTTAAATCGTTTGAACCACTATTAACCGCACGTAGGTTTAGGTTTAGGCTTTGCGTACACGTATAAGGGCTTTTGCACGGCTGTGCCAAGTGATTTGCAAAAGGGGTTATAAGGGTTTCTTGACGGTTGTAGAGGGTGTAATACTGGGTTGAACATGGAGGCCTTCATGATTAGAGAAAGACTTCTGGGAACAGTATAATAAAACCTTACGTCAGGAGCCCTACTGCAAGCAATCTTCTCACTCTTTGTCTACCTTAACCCACCAGAACCTACTTTTTTGTAGGGTCCCATAAATCCCATATTAGAGTTTACAATAAGAACCTACGAAAAAGTGGGGTTTAGTAGGTCTAGATAGGCTTCCGTATCTTCTTTAGCCCTGTTAAGGCCACAAGACCTCCAAACGCGAAACTCCAACCAGAGCCTGAAACCTCCAACAAGAACAAAACAACAAAAACCACAACCCGAAACCCTAAACCCTAAACTCCTAAACCCTAAACTCCTAAACCCTAAACCCTAAACTCCTAAACTCCTTAAATCCCTACACCCTAAACCCTAAACTTTAGGCCCTAAACCCCTAAATCCCTAAACCCTAAACCCTAACAAAGCCGTCTGAGGCCGAAAATCTCAAAGAACAGACCCCGGCCCAAGCCTGAAACTTAAGCTTCCGCTATGGAGGGGTCATCCGATTCTCTCCAGGTTCTCCGAGGATCTTTAGGCCTTTAGAACCCTCCCTCCAACCCTACTGTAAGCCCCATAAAGTATAGGTTCCTTTAAGGGATCCTTTAAGGGATCTATAGGGTTCTATGAGGGTTTAGGGTTTAGGGTTACAGTAAACCCCATAAAGTTGGAAACCGGATTAAGGCCAAATAGTGCTGGGATTCNGTTCCTTTAAGGGATCCTTTAAGGGATCTATAGGGTTCTATGAGGGTTTAGGGTTTAGGGTTACAGTAAACCCCATAAAGTTGGAAACCGGATTAAGGCCAAATAGTGCTGGGATTCCCCGATACATTACTCTTAAGGATTGAGGCGATAAGGTTTCCAACTTTTGGGCTTCTACTGTAAACCCTAACTTCATGCTCAGGGGCGTAGTCGTCGCCGCGCCACACTTGCAACAGCTGCTCCAAAACCGAAGCTACCTGATGCGCAACAGGGCTCCGGGTTGACAGTTTAGGGTTCCCAGAGACTCCTAGGGTTCCTTTAAACGGATCCTATAAGGGTTCCTTAAAGGGATCTATAAGGTATAGGGATCTATATGGTTTAGGGTTTAGGGGACTGCAGTATCCCTTAATTAAGGAATATACCTGAAAATATAGTAGGATCGCTAATATGCTTTCTGGTATATTCCTAATATGATTTTTAAGGTATATTCCTTAATTGAGGGATATTGGAGTCTCCGGGTTTCATGCTGAGCAGGGTGGTACTAGGAGACTAGGCTCCCCAGGGTTGCAGGATCTACTTGGTTTAGGGTTTAGGGTAAGTCCCGTCTCCCTAAACAGTGAACCCTGCAGCGCTTGCAGTCAGGGTTTTAATGTAGGAACCTGATTAAGAAACCTTGGGCCTTCATTAGGGTTCCTTATATGAATCCTACTATTTTCGGGTTATAGGTCCAGGGTTTCTTAATCAGGTTCCTACAGTAGGCGATTTAGGGGGTCTAGGTTTGGTGTTGGGGCTTGTGAAGTCCAAGCTTTAGGGTTTAGGGCGACGCCGAACCCCAAATCATAATATACTAAAATTAAACCCTAACCCGAAACCCTAACCCTTTAACCCAAACTCCCGGAAAGCTTTTAACAATGCAGGTTCCGGGTGTCGCGTTGAGCTTCCCCCTCCTCTTTCCCGCGGGTTTGCCAAGATGTGCTTCAAGGATCAGGGGGCCTAGCAAGTAGGTTTTGAAATACCTTCATATATAGTGAGCCCCAGAAAGTTGGAACATGGATTTAGGATGATTCATGCTGGGATTCCCTTTAGTTTACTTTAAGGGCATGAGGCTAATGATGTTCCAACTTTCTGGCTTCTACTATAACCCATTATAAGCGTAGGTATGCAGATCAACCCTAAACCCATCATAAATCTTAAGTGTAGGTATGGGGATTAGAATCCGACTGACTTAGTCCCCTCATCCTTTCAGCAGATCCCTGAAGCCCACTACCTGCCCTAGAGACTCTAGAACATTGCGGAACCCTTGTAGAACCCTTAGAGACTAGATTATAGAAACCTCCTAGAAGCCTTGTAAAACCCCGTAGAACCTAAACCCTGAACCCTAAGCCCTAAACCCTAACCCCAAAGCGGAACCCCCAAACCCTGCAAAACCCTAGGGAACCCTGGTGCAGGGCCGGGTCCCAAACTCTAAACCCTTGAATGCCACAAATCCTCCAAACCCGGCACCGAACACCACGAAACCACAAAGGCGGGCTTTGGGAGTTTAGAGGTTCAGATTCGAGGTTCGGGCTTTGGGAGTTTAGAGTTTAGGGTTTAGGGCAACTCCAAACCCCCCCCCCCTTAAAAAAAAAAAAGTGGAACCCCATGTGTTCCCCCGTGTTAAAGGGGCGGTAGTCTGCCATCATGGCTCAGTCTCAGGATCCCATGTTTGCTTCACGGAGGGTGGAGAAGAAGTCTTGACCCTGAACCCTCAACCCTAAACCCTAAACCCTAAACCCCTAAACCCTAAACCCTAAAATCCCCCTTCAACCCTAAACCCTACACCCTAAACCCTTACCTACTTGTCGGGTATCATGGGGAACCGAAGGTTAACCTTTTTCATAATATAAGGATTGTATAGGGACTTTACTACCCTAAAGGTTACCTACTCTACTACTAGGCTTATAACCCTTATAACCCTAACCCGAAACCAAGTTTGAGGTTGTAGGGCTCAGGAGGACAAGCCATGGCCTGCGAAGGAGTGAGGTTCGTGCTGCCAAGCGGGAGGCCTTGGAGAGGTTCTAGGGCTTGGGGCTTAGGGTTTAGGGTTTAGGTTTTAATTGGGTCCTGGTACCGGAACTTAATGCAACTTACGGAACCTGATGAAAAAATGTTTCATAGAGCGCTGTCCAGTTCCTCCAAGAACCCATGAGAGGGGGTTTGGGCTTGCAGGATTGGTTTTGGGGATCCGGGGCTTTGCTTTCTTTATCTTTCAGGACTTTGGTGTCGGACGGCCTTGGCTCACATCAGTTGCCTCGCTTTTTCGTCCAGGAAGCCTGGGCGACGCCTACGGTCTCAAATCCACTTTAAGGCTTCGGGTGCGGGTGCGGCAGTGTGAGAATTCAGCCCGTGGACAAATACCAAAACCCGAACCCCCAAACCCCAAACCCCAAACCCTAAACCCTAAACCCCAAACGCCAAACCCTGAACCCTAAACCCTAAACCCCAAGCCCCAAACCCTAAACCCTAAACCCCAAACCCCAAACCCTGAACCCTAAACCCCAAACCCTAAACCCCAAACGCCAAACCCTAAACCAACCCTAAACCCCAAACGCCAAACCCTAAACCCTAAACCCGAACCCCCAAACGCCAAGCCCAAAGCCGTCTGCTACACCTCGGGCCCTGAACCAGCGCGCTTCGGACTCCAACCGTTGCAAACTGGGAGTTTCCGAAAATAGGGGACCCTAGGGTTCCTTAAAAGGGATCTATAAGGGTTCTATAAAGGGTTTAGGGTTTAGGGAGTTTCCGAAAATAGGGGACCCTAACATAGTACCCGAAATAGTCGGATCCTTACTATAAGGACCCCAAAATAAGGTAGCCCTAATTTTCGGAAACTCCCAACTCTAGAATGCCCTGCCGGAACAGCTCAAAACCCCTCGACACAGCCAGTGCTAAGAAATCAATAGGGAACCCCCAAGAGGGTTTCGGGTTTAGGGTTTAAGGTTTCAAGCGCTACAAAAATCAATAGGGCAATAAGGTTCTCCAGGAAAGTAGGAGTAGCGACGACAATGACAACCACGGAAGGGGCTCAGCATTGAGACCTCTGAACCCTAAACCCGGAACACTAACCCGAAACCCGGAACCCCAAACCCTAAACCCTAACCCGAAACCCTGCACCCCGGAAACGCCCGAAAACGACATCGCAACTTCTGACTCGAGGCCATGTCTGAAAGCAACAACCCCAAGCACTGAACCCTACATAGAACGCTTAGGGTTTAGGGATTTAGGGCTTTTGGTCTTGGTCTATAGGATTAGACATGTCCCCAAACACAAACTCTAAACCTTGAACCTTAAACCCTAAACGTGGCACCCTAGACGTTTTAACCTCAGCCTATAGACCTCAAGCTTTGTAGCCTGAGTCGCAAGCCCTGCCATCGCAAACCCTGACGCTCAAATGGGTAACTGTGAAATCCTGGTCCCTTTGGGGAACCCTGAAAGATCTCTACTCGTAATACAGTGTCCTAAACCCTAAACCCTAAACCCCTAAACCCTAAACCCTAAAACCTAAACCCCTAAACCCTAAACCCTAAACCCTAAACCCCTAAACCCTAAACCCTAAATTCGGAACCCAACAGAGACCCTGATTTGGTTGGACAACCACCGATTTGCTAACGAGTCGCTACACCGGTAGATGTGCCCCTCGACGGTGCGCGGGGCATCGCAGGTGATTCCTCGGAGGAAGCGGGCGGTTTTAAGGCTTAGGGTTAGGGGTTTAGGCTAGTTTGGGGTTTGAGATTCAGGGTTTTATGGCCCAAATACCATGATTTCCAAAAAACCCAATCATGTAGAGTGCCCCGAGCACTTGATGGTCGCTGAACCCTAAACCCTGCATATCCGGACTTAGCACACACCAGGGCTATGACTCCTTAACGGAAATCCTACTTGTCGGGTATCATGGGGAACCAAAGGTTACCCTTTTTCATAATATAAGGATTATATAGGGATTATACTACACCAAAAGGTTAAAGGTTACCTACTCTACTACTAGGAAATCCTAAACCCACTCTTAAACTCACCCTGAAGCCCCTCTACTCTAGAGCTATGAGTCCAAGGCTAGAGGGGTTTGGGATCAAATTCTAAAGCATGAGGCCTGAACCCTAGTCTTAAATCCAAAAGGCCCTATACGACAGGCCTATACTCCTTAACTAGAGAAATTTAAAATCAATTCCTAAACTCTAAGTACCCTACTGAATCTTCAAACCCTGAAGGCCCTTGAACAAAGACAAAAGACCAAAAATTGAACCACGGCTCCTCGCTTCCCGTAGGACCACTCATTGCAATAAACCTCCACGCCAGCGTGGAACGCACCGCCGAGCGACATCTGGGACAGTTCCGTGCTGTAGGTTTGGGAGGGTTACAAGCCAAAGATCTGGAGTATAGGGCTAGGGGTTTAGCGGTGGAGTGTTTTCGGAGCAATCCTAAACCCTAAACTCTAAACTCCACTGGCCCCAAACCAAAACCCTGACCCCTAAACCCCAGACCCTAAACCCCTAAACCGCTAGGCCCAAAACCCCTAACCCTAAACCCTAAACCCTAAACCCTAGACCCTAAACCCCAACCCCCTAAACCCCCAAACCCCCCTAAACCCCTAAACCCCCAAGGCCCCAAACCCCAAACCCAACCCTAAGCCATCCAAAAAGGCGCCTTTGTCACCATGAAGTTCATGCCGCCGTTGGCTGCCGTGAAGCCCTCCAGGTCGTAGACCTGGGGGTTTAGGGCTTCAGGGAGGGTTTAGGGTTTGGGGTTCAGGGCTTCAGGGAGGGTTTAGGGTTTAGGATTTAAAGGGTTTAGGGTTTAGTGCTTAGCGTTTAGGGGGTCCGCCTGAACCCTGGAAAACCCTTCCTTTTTAGGGCTCTTTATTGTGATTTCCTTAGGTTGGGTTAAGGCAGGGTTAGGGTTCGTTGGAAGTCTGGTGGTTTAATGGTGTTCGAGCAGGTTTGTCTGTATCTAACCGTAAGGCTCTAAGGACTCATCTTTTAACGCTTTTGGGCCTAAAGACCCTATTATGTAAGGCTTTTGGGCCATTTTGAGCCTTAGGGTAACTTAATGTCAGTTGAAGTAACCAGAGAATCTCGCAACCTCACATGTGAGGCTCTCGACCCCTTTTATCCTACATCGCAGCCAGGTCACGTGTAGAAGCACCGTCCTCGGCCCTATGTCCTCGCCGTCCCACTCACTGGTGCAGGGGCTCCTCACAAGGGTTTCGGGTTTAGTTGGGGATTTGGGCTTCGGGCTTAATTCAAGTATTGACAACCACTTAGAGCCCTTTAAACCCCAAACCCCCAAACAGCTTCGAAGCCCTGTACGACAGTAGAACCGTCACCCCCAACTACCCTCCTGAGCGTGGGCTCTTCTTCGTGCGGCGGCCGCCCTTGGATGACCTGGAAGGGACGATGTGCTTGTGTCTTTCAGTTTTAGGGTTCGGATTTTAGGTTTGGGTCGTAGGCTTAGGGTTTAGGGTTTAGGGTAGGCTCTATCGGCTCTTTTGAGATTTCAGGCCCCTCGGCCCTAAACCCTAAATTTAAACCCTAAGCCAGAAGCCCCTACGCAGGAGCACAGTGAACCCCGGACGGCGCACCTGCAAGAGCAGCTGGTGGTGGCTGCAATCCGACAGGGCGTCGACACAGACCATCTCCTGAGCGTTTAGTCTACCTTAACCCTCAGGCTCAAAATGACCCAAAAGCCTTAAAAGATGAGTCTTAGAGCCTTAGGGTAAAGGCAAACCTCGAAAACCTAGTGCTCTAAATCCTAGGACTCCCCAAAACCCGAAACCCCAGTAAAACCAAAACCGAACACTCTACACCCCAAAACTCTAAACCCTGAACTCATAATCCCACGACTAAACCCTAAACGAAACCCTAACCCCTAACCCCTAAACCCTAAACCCTAATCCCTAAACCCTCCCAACCGAACCTCCCAGGCCCGGCTCCTCGTCGGACGTTGAGTCGTCATCTTCCTCCTCCTGGAACTCCCACAGGGTTTAGGGGTTTGGGGTTTAGGGTTTAGTTTCTGTGTTTGGGGTTTCGGGTTTAGGGTTTAGTTTCTGTGTTTGGGCTTGGGGTTTAGGGTTTAGGGTTTAGTTTCTGTGTTTGGGCTTGGGGTTTAGGGTTTAAAGGTTCGGGGTTTAGGGTTTAGGGTTACACCGTGCATTGAGGGGGGGGGGCTGAGGGCATGGGCCGGTCTGGGGCTTAGGGTTTAAGTGCTTAGGGTTGTGGGATAGAGTTTCGGGTCTTTCGGGGCTTAATTTGTTGGGTCTTGTGGTGTGCATGTGGGGTTGATATAAACTAGGATCTTCCGTGGCTTAGGGGCCAGGATCTTTTGCGGTCTGGGTCATGCAGCTAATAAGCATTCAACCCGATGTTCCGAACAGCAAGCCCCCTAAACCCTAAACCCTAAACCCCTAAACCCTAAACCCTAAACCCCTAAACCCCTAAACTCCTAAACTCCTAAACCCTAAACCCTAAACCCTCGCCAAATTGACTCGACGGCTTGAAGCCCTGGAAAAGCACGCATGCTGAAAAGCGACTTTCCAGTAGAAACCTCGAAAAGTCAAGGATCTCCAAAAACCGCACAAAACCCGTAAACTCAAACCTTGTAGTATAGACCTCCTGTAACCCTATAAAGCATTTGAACAATCCTCTCAAGGCAGTCTGAAACAATCCATAACACCATAAAGCCCTGAGCAACTCACCTATGAAACCCGTTTCGACCCGGCGTGTAATATAGGGAATTAGAATCGGGTTTGGGGGCCCATTCTACTATAATTATAATAAGGAACCACCAAAATAGTATAGGTAACTATTAAGGCCCCTACATTATAACCCCACCCCTTATTCTAGTCATGAAGGCTCCTGATGCGGCACCTGGATCGCGTGACCACCATGTGACTGCCCCATGGCTTCCAGCAGCTTCGAGAGTCGTAAGGGTTCGTGATTAAGACCTAAGAGTAACCTAGGAATAAAAAGGGTGCCCTTTTTGGTTTAAAGTGGAAATAAGTTAACCTAAACTCTAAAAAAGGGAATAAGGGCCTACTCTGGGTCCTAGTGATTGAGGCTTTATATGGTGCAGGGTTCGGGGCTTAGGGTTTAGGGTCTAGAGTTCAAAGTGAAAGAGTTTGGGGTTTGAGGGTTTAGGTCTTGCTTGCTAATGCCCACATGCCGACATAATGGACGGGGCTCAGGCCAAGCAAGTTATGGCTTTGAGGTTCTCAGTACTGGCCCAGGTCAATGGTTGGTTCAAACTGGTTGCTGCTACGAGGCCTGATCCGCGTCCAGCGCAACTGCATGCTTAAAGTTTCAAACCCCAAACCCTGAACCATGGTTTATCCTATGGATTTCATGTTAACTTAGATTCGAAGTGTTGCATGTTTGGGCCATAGGCCGATGTGCGAGTGCATCTCATGGCGTCGGCCTGGGCTCTGGCTGAAGTCAAGGGTTTGCCGTAGGGTTTATAGCAGCATTAATGGTTCAAGCAGAACTTTAACCATACCTAAATGATACAGCTCTTCTTTTGTAGGAAATTTACAGGAACTGAAGAGAGGTTGCTGTTAACTGAAAAGGGGTTACGTTCATTGTTCAGTCCTTTTTCGGGCCTGCAGTGTTGGGTTCTCGGGGTGTGCCAGTGACCGAAACCATCTACCTTGACGTCCGTCTTTTGTCGACTTCTTAGCTCCCGCTGCATTTCTCAGAGACGTTGCTGCACTCCATCAACACTTCGGCGTTGGCCGATAAATTCTGGCACACTGTCTCGTCGCAAGCCCTCTTCTGACACTACTGGCAAGGGGCTGAGTCTATAAGCAATGGGGAAGCAACCTAGGAACAAAAAGGGTGCCCTTTTTGGTTTGAAGGGGGTTATAAGGGAACCTAACCCTAAAACAGGGAATAAGGGCCTACTCTGGGTCCTGGGGAACCTACGAGGAAACAGTTGCCGAACCTTCACTTCTGCAGGCGAGGACCCTTACATCTTCTGTGCACTCGGTCTCTCGCCGGTCGAGCTCTCCACACGAACGCCGACTGGATAGGCAGAATCCAAAAGGATACCGCACATTCCACAGACTTTCACTGGTCGAGTCTCACCTTAGTAGCAACTCCGGATGATGCCCGCAACGCCAAGCACCTCACTAAGTTTCAATACAAAAGCTATCTGATTCCTGACGCCGAAGCCCTAAAGCCCTGAACGGCACCTTGACATGCAACTCCTTCTTCCGGATGATAGTCGGTGCCGCAGAAGGCAGGAGAGGGCCCTGGACCATCGTCAAAGCGGAGCAATCGGATGTGCCCCTGCTCGCCCCACATTCCACCCCAACCTGGATGCCGGCCAGAAATCAGTGTTTATGGGAAGTTTAAGGTCTAGGGTGTAGGGTTGAGCGTCGAGCTATAATGGTATATGCCGTAGTGTAGGAACCTGATTAAGAAACCTTGGGTCCTTATTAGGGTTCTGAATATGGATCCTAATATGTTGGGGTTAAAGGGCCAGGATTTCTTAATCAGGTTCCTACATTGGGGCTCAAACCCGACAAACCCTAAAACTCTAAACCCAACCACCCTAAAGATCGCAAACACACAATGCTCCAGAGCCCAGGAGCTGTTCCGGATAAGAAAGTACTTCCCGCTGGCAGACTGACCGTAGCCGACTGCCAGAACTGCATGGTTCCTGAGTTCGAGACGTCCGTGACAGAATCGAAGCAAAACGCTGGTTTTCCTGCTTGATATAGGTGCCAGAATAAGCAGAGGCTTGGGTTTTGAGCTATATCATACTGCAAGTATGAATCTTCATAATTAAGATTGATGTGTATTCAGACCCGATATTCAGCACTTTGCCCCAAGCGAATAGTAGCCGAAAAGAGAAAAAGGCAAGCCCACAAACGGCACGACAAGACTGAATAACAATCTGGAAAAAGTGCACGGCCCGATGAAACCTTGAATGAAAACTTCAGAACCTTCGTAACAATTATTACAAGCAGAGTAGAGTTTGGGGGTGTGTTGTGCTATACCTATATGGGAGTTTCCGAAAATTAGGGGTACCTTATTTTGGGTTCCAGGATCCTACTACTTAGGGTACTATATTAGGGCCCCCTATTTTTGGAAACTCCCATATAGGGACTATGATATGGGGGTATCATTACTACTTGTTCCGACCCCGATAGTAGCCCAGAACCTCCGACAGAAAACCCTAAAACCTTACACCAAACCCCATGAGGTTGGAAACCGGATCAAGGCCAAGTAGTGCTGGGATTCACTAAACATTAGGGTTTAGGGTTGACTCTTAAGGATTGAGGCTATTGGGTTTCCAACTGTTGGGCTTCTACTGTACTGGAGTCTAGAGTCACCCTGGCATCCTTGCCGCAACTGTCGAAGATGCCCGAGCCATACGTCTCCTCCACTAGCCGAAATAGACTTAGGGGCTTAGGGTTCAGGGTTTACAGGCTTTAGGGAATAGGGTTTAGGGCTTAGGGAATAGAGTTTAGGGTTTAGGGATGTTTATGGTTTAAGGGACCTTCCCGGACCCCCCCAGGACCCTTGATAGAGGCCTTATGGTCCGTCATAGTGGGTATTTGAAGTATAATGGAGGGTAGTTGGGGCGTCAGTGGGTCCATATTTATGGTTTAAAGTTTAGGCTGCAGGATAAAAGCAAAATCCACATCCTTGAACGCAAACTCCCCAAGCCCTTGATTTGCAGGGCTTTAATCTCTATGGCACTATGGGTCTAACTTATCAGGATTCATTTCTGAGGTTTAGGGCCTTCTAGCCGCAATCTAGCTTCAAGGGGCCGCAATAAGCAGAAAAGTGCTTTTTGAGTGAATGATGACAAGGTGCATCATGACCACTGGGTGACTGCTGTTATTGTTCAAGCCTACTAGGCCTCAAACATGCCGACATGCGTGGAACCGGGTGTTACGGGTTTTTGCACGTTCTTATGCCTCTACGTGGCACGCAAGTGCATCTTAGACGTTGACTGGAAGATGTTGCGTCGGGTTAGGATACGCTACAAGCATGTAGGCATCAAAAGAGTGCCCTGCTCCCGATGATTTGGGCTCCATAATACCCCTCACCAGGTTCAGGGCTTGGAACTTGGGATTTGCACCGGGCTTATCCCGGCTCCATGCAACCTGACGCCAACATCATGACCAAAGCCTACGACCCCTAAACACGACCTCGTCCTACATGTCGAACTTCTCTGCACAAAATCCACCCTAAACCCTAAACCCTAGCCCGCGTCTCCCAGTTCGTCGCATCTGCTGACACCACGACCGGGCCCTGCATGGCGATGGCTTGCACCTGGACTGCCCAAGGGGGTTTAGGGTTTAGGGTTTATGGGTTTATAGGGTTTAGGGTTTAGGGTTTAGGAGGTTTCGGATTTGCTGCATCACGTTTCGCTTCCCATGCACAAGAAGCGCAGGATGCTTTATGACGAAGACATGTCATCCCTGAAATGGCAGTCCCAGATGATTAGAGGCATGTTGGATCCCGGGGCTTCTGGTATGTGCGGCTGCTGCTGGACTTGACACAGAGCTGTTGTGAGTTCTATTTGTTGAAGAACAACCTGTCCCTTTCCCTCTCCATCTTTCTTGCATGCCAGGCACCAGTGGCCGCGCTAAGTTCGGCGTGACGCGTACGAAGCCGTCCGTCCAAATCCGCTGCCCCGGCTGCATCCCACAACGTTCCCCCCACACTCCTCCGGCAGCCGTCTCGGGCGTCCGCATTACGACGCCCCTGTCCTGAGACCACTCAAGGGTTCAGGGGTTTCGGGTTTAGGAAAAAGACCTTGCAGGCGAAAAGTAAGCGTAGCATCAGGAACTATAGCCCTACTTGATGCGTCCACTGCTCCTTTCAGCCGGAGCGCCCACTGAGTCCCCTGTTCCTTTAAGCTGGAGCGCCAAGCCCGCAACGTATACCGACTTCTGTTGGTTTTGCTTGCCATGTCCAACGTTAAAATAACAAAGCAATCATGGACCCTAGACCGGGTGTTTAGGTACTAGGCTTAGGGTTTTGGGTTTGGGTTTTTTTAGGGTTTTAGGGTTTAGAGGTTTTGGGTTTAGGGTTTACTGTTTACCTACAGTCTCCATTGTTGTTCCTTTTTGGGGGTTACCTTCTAGGATCCTTAATATATAATTAGTTAAACCAAAAAAAGGAACTACAATGGAGACTATAGGTAGGTACTATCCGGGATCAATCCTAGTCCGTCAACTCCCAGAACCCTGAAAACCATGTCCTTCACATATTGGAAGGCCAGTTCTGCCGTTGCACCGGAGCACCCGCCGTCTCCTCCACAATGCTTTGTGTTTGGAGTGCAGCTCAAGATCTCTTCGTAAGCCACGCCGGCACTTCCGTGGCCGTTCCTCAGCATTCGGGGCTTGTCCAACGACTCCAAAAGACCCGAAAGAACTGAATATCCTAAACCCTACCTGGACCCTAAAGAACCTACCTTTTTGGGGTTCCCTATCATGATTTCTTTATATACGTCCTTAAACAGGTAGGTTCTTCAGGCTCTAGGTAAACTCTAAGGAGGAAAGTTTCTTTCAATCTACCGTCTACACGAATTCCGTGACGAAGAGACTATTGGCCTGCTTTATGTATGGCTCCGGGTAGGAATCCCAGCAAGATCGTCGCCTAATAATTGAAGTCGGTTCCTTTGAAAGATTACATAATTATAGTTATATACAGATTCTACAAGGATTACGAAAAGGGTTCTATAATGAGGGCCTTGATGGTAAGCACAGGGTTCGGGGTATGCTATACTATACTTAGGGTAAGGATCCCAAGCAGTACTTATAGTGGCACTGGCAACTCTACACCGTAAACTTGTCGAGATCCTGAAGAAAGGGCCTGCTTTGGCTCACCTTTACTTGAGATTTCAAGACCCGCCAAGCGCACGTATTGGCTACGCACGACATGAGGGCTGTCCCGAACCGTTTGTGCAATGAGAGCAACTGCCTACAAAGGGGTACCAAAGCAAAAACAGATGGCACAACACCCCGACTTAACCCCGACAGCCCTGTATAGGAGCATTTATAGTTTATACAACAACCCTCCAGACCCATGCTATAGCTACGTAGTACGTAGGGACGCAAGGTGGGTGTCGATTTCAACAGCGCTGACAGCTCTTCACGGTTAGGGCTCTATACTGAACCACTGGAGGAAATGGAAAAAACAGCCCCAATCGATAATGCTAGGGGTCGAAGTACTCCTCAGTATAGGACATTGGGGCCTATTGGAGCCGTTTTGGGGTACCAAAAACCTAAGCCCTAAACTAAACCCTAAACCCGAAAATCCAAACCCTAAACCTTAAACCCTAAAGCCTAAACCCTCAAGACCCAGCTTCAGCTCAGCATGCATCTCCAGAGCATTGGCCGAGGCAACCGCCCAGCAGGAGCCGCAGCTTCCCTGCAGCATTTTGGTCTTAAGGGTTTAAGTTAGGGGTTTAGGGGTTTAGGGGTTTAGGGGTTTAGGGGTTTAGGGGTTTAGGGTTTAGGGTTTAAGGGTTTGGGCTTGAGGGGTTTGGGGTTTAGGTACTGCCCCCATACAGTAACAGTCTATAATAGGGCTACTATTAAGGGCCTAGTATATTATCTATATTATGAATGTTATTCAACTGTTACTGAGTGGGGGCAGTACCCAACTTATGGGTTTAAGGTATAAGGGTTTAGGGTTTGGGCTTGAGGGGTTTGGGGTTTAGGGGCTTCCCTCCAGCATTTTGGGCTGTAGCGGCTTAAAGATTAAGGTTCAGGGCTTAGGGTGTTTAAGGCTTAAGGTTTAGGGACTTAGGGCTGTCAGCTTAAGGCTTCTCCGAGCCCGTGTCCCAAACCTAGAGTCAAATCTGGGTCCGATCCAAAACTAGCTCTTCGAATCTGCCTATAGTCTCCATTGTAGCTCTTCCCTTGGTTTAACCAATTCCATCGTTTTCTGATCCTATAAGGTAATCCAAAACAGGAACTACAGTGGAAACTATAGGTGGGTTCTCGAACCCAGGTTCGCCGAAACCAAGTTCAAGCCCAAACTGGAACTGTTAGGCTTTAGGGCTTATAGGGTTTTTTGTTTTGGGGTTAGGTTGCAACCCAAACCCGAATCCAGACCCCCTGTAAAAAACAGCCCGCAAGTACCAAAGCATTCAAAAATGGCTTAGAAAAGCCGCAAGCTTTACAGACAACTTTCAATGCAATAGTCGCGGAAAAGAGCCAAGGCATCCGAAGTCGAGGCACGTAGACACGGAGCTAACACACATAAGAATTTGTTTCCTTAATCGCAGAAGTGTAAAAAGACTCGAACGATATGCAGCGGTAGGGGCCACACTCTGATCCCCGGCTATGCAAACCCTCATTTGCCTGCATAAGCAGCCATTATCACAAGGCTTTGCGGTGGCGCAAAGCAGGCGCCTGGGTGCGAACGTAATTCGATGTTGGCGTGTGTTGGCGCCAATCAACATCCTGGCACAGTGGCCGTTACGGAAGCTCGTTGAACCCTAAAACGCTAAGCCCCAAACCCTAAACACCAGGTCCTAACCCTAAACCCCAAGCCCCAAACCCTAAACCCTAAATCCTGAGCACAAAACCCCGGAGCTCACCGACACCCTAAAGCCCTGAAACGGCCCGGCAGGCAGACACATACATAGCCTAAAACCGAAACCGCAAAGACCTCGAATGTTAGGGGTTTAGGGTTTAGGGCGTAGGGTTTAAGGTTTAGGCTTCATGGGGTTTAGGGTTTAGGGGTTTAGGGTTTAGGGTTTGGGGTTTAGGGTTTCGGGTTTAGAGTTAACAATCTATACACTCCACTCTGCCATCAGATTCCTGGCTTTCAGAGCTCAGGGTGCAGGGCTTTTTGCGGTTTTAGGTGATGGAGTTCGGGTTTAGGTCCAAAGTACCTAATAACTAGGTACTTGGGTTTAGGATAGCAGTTATGTAGGTTACTATTTTGGAGAGTATATGGTAATTATAGGTACTTGGACCCTTAGGGTGGTTTGGGGATTGTAAGGCTTTACGGTTTGAGATGTAGGATGCCGGGCTTATGGTCTATCGGGATCAGGTGCAGAGGAAAAGCAGCTTAGGGTTTAGGGTTTAGGGGTTTAGGGGTTTAGGGTTTAGGGTTTAGGGTTAGAGGTTTAGGGGTTTAGGGTTAGGGGTTTAGGGGTTTAGGGTTTAGGGTTCCGATGCTGAACCCTAAGTCTTGCTGCGTGAGGTCTTCTGCCAGTCCTGCACCCTAAACTCCGAAACCCCTGTCTCTAAACCTACTTGTCCAGTACCTACCATGGTTAAGGGTACCTTAATCTACCCTTAGTAGGGTCCTAATAGGGATCTTTAGGGTCGAATAGCCCATAGTGGTAAGGGAAGTAATAGTGCTCAAGAGGCTTGATCTTGAAGTGCGCAACCGGTGCCGAAGAATTCCAGGTGTCTAAGTCGTCAAGACTATTGCACTCCGATGATGTCTCTTTGGCGATTTCCAAGATTGCAGCCATTGCAGCACTGACTGGCTGAGACTCGTCATCCTTCTCTGATGGCTCATCTCCCGGGAGGAACCGAACGTTCGAGTGAGTGATCTTTTTCAGCTCTTCAGCCATCATAGTGCCAATGAGGGCAAGAAAGGCCACACAAATCGGCCTTATTGAGTCCTTGTTATAGGTAATAGGGCCCCCTATGCCCCGCCCCCCTACCCCCCTAAGGGTCCTTATGATTGAAACAATCATAGTGACCGCAATAGAGCCTCCTCACTTTCAGCCCAGATGGAACCACTCACCAACATACCAATCAAACGAGAAGGCAGATAAAGGCTAACTTTGGAGAGTATATTCGGATTAGGGGCTATAGCACCCCAAAAAGGTAAGGTTACTATACCTGTTTTGTAGGTTCTTATTATAACCCTAATATGGAATTTATAGGGACCCTACAAACAAGTAGGTTTTGGTAGGTTATAGGGACTCTACTACTAGGTAAAGCCTGAACCCACATCCTCCAACCCTCGTCCCAAAACGGACCCCCATCGCTGACTCCAAAACGCGCTCCCCGAGCCAGAACCTTGATCCTAAACTCATAGGGACCCCTTAGAAGGGTAGGGGGGAGGGGGGTAGGGGACTCTACTTCCTCAAATAAGGCCTTATTAAGCCCCCCTCCCCCCTACCCCCCTAAGGGTCTTTTATGATAAATCTTTGCCATCCTTGTGATGGAACCCTTGTAGAAACCTTTGAAGAAACCCTGACAGGAACTCTTGAACGAAACCCCCACGGAAACCCGTTGAAAGAACCTTAACAGGAACCCTATAAGGTCGCACACCCGGCGCTCCTGTGGAAGAGCCAAGCTCTCCGGCAGCGGCAGCGACTGGATGTGGAGGAAGCCAAGTGCCTGACATAGGCTCTATAGGGTTTAATTAGTGTGTATAGATACAGTGTAGCAGGATTGTTCTCTTCCTTTGATTAAAAAAAGTTTGCCCAAGGTGTTGATGCCTTTTGGGGTAATGTTTGGAGAGGCCTTTCAAAGAGGATCTACCAATTAGGGCTTAGACTGCCTTGCAGAAGTGCTGCAGAGCTTTGGAGGCCTTTGCATGGTCCGGTTGCAGAAGTGGCCTCTTTCTGCGCACGTGTCCGTCAGTGTACCATTGGTGTCCTCGGCGTGCGTGCGTGCGTGCATGTGCGCGTGCACTCGTGCGTGTCCGGGACGTGCTTGCAGCACGTGTGCGACTGTGCATGTGTGTGGGCGTGCCGTGTGCAGGCTGGCGTGCGGGAGTGCGCGTGCGTGCATGCGTGCGTCTGGTCGTGCATGCATGCGTGCGTGTGTGTACGTGTGTAGGATCACACGCGTACGGGTCTGCTTGCTGTGTGTGCCACAACTGTCATGCATTCTTACTTTGGGTCTGTGCTGCTGCTGTACTCAGGGTTTATGGCTTCAGGGCTTATAGGTTGCTGTTACATACCGTCAACTTGTATGAACTGCTTCTAGCTGGCTACTGGATCCTTACTGTTCTGATATTGAGCTTCTGTCTTTGCTTTTCCGATTTGCGCATTTCTTCCTACCCACTTGGCAGCCCATGCGAACTCACCAAAATCGGCATCTTCGAAGTACGGATCCCAGAAAAGTTGTGTGTATTATATCTGTGTGAGTGTGTATATGTACACAGATGCAGAAAGATATGTCAGATATGTGTCTGTTTGTATCTGAATACAGTAGTGGCAATAGAAGTGGCTTCATGCTAGGCTCCGCAATAGCCCCTTCATTATAAGCGTGATCTTTTTTCCTACTATTCGGTTTTGATAAGGCTCAGAAAACCAAACACAACAAAAATGCAAAAAGGGCACCACTTGGAGACCTAGACTACCAAGCGCACCCTTAGCTGGACCTCGAAACCCCAAACCCAAAAGCGCAAACAAAGCAGGGAAAGGTGGTGGCCCCTACAACCTAAACCCCTAAACCTCTAAACCCCAAGCCCCTAAACGCCGAACCCCTAAACCCTATAGCCCCTAAACACAACTGAAACGCTTGCAACCCGCACATGGTAGCATAGCTCAGGCTTTGAGCAGGCAGAAGTCCTCATGGCTGACACTGACTGACGACTGACCGACCGAACCCCTAAACCCCTAAATCACTATAAACCCTATAGACCCTACACCCTAAACCCCTGAACCCTAAACCCCTAAACCCCTAAACCAATATAAGCCCTATAGACCCTACACCCGAAACCCCTAAACCCTAAACCCAGCCTTGTGCATTGAGGCCGAAGTCTTTGGCTTGTAGCCGGTCAGTGCTTTCATCTCCGCTTCGGTGGCGTCGAACAAGTGGCCTGGGAGTTTCCGGAAATTAGGGTACCTTATTTTGGGGGTCCCTTCTAAATATAAAAGGGATCTTGCTACTTAGGGTACTATATTAGGGTCCCCTACTTTCGGAAACTCCCACCTGCAGAGTTCAGGGCCTAGGGTCTAAGGTTGCAGAGGCTCCACGAACCCCTTCGTGCAGGCCACCCCAAACCGTAAACCCTAAACCCTCAACCCTAAACCTTAAACTTCAATGCTCAACCCTGAATCTTAACCTTCAATCCTCAACCCTAAATCTTAAACTTAAATCCTCAACCCCAAACCCCAAACCCTCAACCCCAAACCCTAACCCTCAACCCTAAACCTTAAACTTAAATCCTCAACCCTAAAACTCAAACTTAAATCATCAACCCTAAACCTTGAACTTAAATCCTCAACCCTAAGACTCAAACTTAAATCACCAACCCTAAACCTTAAACTTAAATTCTCAACCCTAAACCTTAAACTTACATCCTCAACCCCGAACCCTAAACCTTGAACTTAAATCCTCAACCCTAAATCTTAAACTTAAATCCTCAAGTTGAGGATCTCTCTCCGACTGCTCCAAGTGTTCCGCGGCCACCACACATTAGCCACTGCATCAGCACATGTGCACATGCACGGCTGCCAGCGTGGTCTGCATGGGGGCGTGCTGTTGCTGCTGCCCTGGTCGTCGTCGTCATCGCTGATGTCGGCCCATCGACAGTTGCTCCTGGGCGGTGTTACCATGTCACTTGCCGCCGCGTAGAAAGTTCAACTCTGCGCTGAGCTCTGCTCCTGCCTTCTTCAAGGATCGCGCTCGAGCTTCTCCTTGTCCACCCGAAGTGTTGCAGCGGTGTTTTTGGCTGCACTCAACTCCCGGACATGTGCCTGCAGGCCCCGCGTGTCCCCAGGCTGTGAAAATCCTCAACCCTAAAACCTAAACCCTCAACTCTAAACCTTCAACTCTAAACCCTAAACCCTCAACCCCAAAACCTAAACCCTAAACCCCAAACCCTAAACCCTCAACCCTAAACCTTAAACTTAAATCCTCAACCCGAAACCTTAAACTTAAATCCTCNTAAATCCTCAACCCTAAAACCTAAACCCTCAACTCTAAACCCTCAACTCTAAACCCTAAACCCTCAACCCCAAAACCTAAACCCTAAACCCCAAACCCTAAACCCTCAACCCTAAACCTCAAACTTAAATCCTCAACCCGAAACCTTAAACTTAAATCCTCAACCCTAAAACCTAAACCCTCAACTCTAAACCCTCAACTCTAAACCCTAAACCCTCAACCCCAAAACCTAAACCCTAANCTAAACCCCAAACCCTAAACCCTCAACCCTAAACCTTAAACTTAAATCCTCAACCCGAAACCTTAAACTTAAATCCTCAACCCTAAAACCTAAACCCTCAACTCTAAACCCTCAACTCTCAACCCTAAACCCTCAACCCCAAAACCTAAACCCTAAACCCCAAACCCTAAACCCTCAACCCTAAGCCTTAAACTTAAATCCTCAACCCGAAACCTTAAACTTAAATCCTCAACCCCAAAACCAAAACCCTCAACTCTAAACCCTCAACTCTACACCCTAAACCCTCAACCCCAAAACCTAAACCCTAAACCCCAAACCCTAAACCCTCAACCCTCCAGCCCCAAGAGAATCCTGTCAGTTTATTGGCAACTCGTCTGGGCCGTGCACTGGCTGCAGCGACCCAGCGGCGTTCCGGATCACGATTCTGCTTCGTGGCCGCGGTGTGCCTGCTGCATGTCAGGGTGGGGGTGGGGCTGGGGGTGGCGTGGGGGTGGGGGGACTGGTGTGGCCTTGACGCTGAAAGTACGGAGGGACTTGGAAAGTAGGGTTACGCATGGCACAACCCTAAACCCTATATGAGTCTTGAAGCATGCTAACGCGACTTGGGCGATTGGGGTTTCAAGCCTCAAACTTGTTTGCGCCTCGATAGTTCAAACTTAAAAATGCCCCGTATTCCCCTAAACCCTAAACCCTAAACCCCAAAAACCTCAAACCCTGAACCTGCTAAACCTCTGCAAGCCCTAACCTTAACCCCTGAAGCCCCAAACTTTTCACAACTCTGAACCATCAGGCCGGAAAGCACTCAAGAATGGGGCTTATAAGGGGTGTAGGGTTTAGGGTTTAGGGCTTTAGGGTTTAGGGTGTAAGGTTGAATCCCGCGTTCCACTTCAGTAACATACATGGGTTCGTCATTTTCGGCAGATTTCTGTGAAGGATCGTACTGTTCAGGGTCGAATCGCGGGGGCCATCATTTTCTGAATCTGCCATACCGCTAGGATTGGGGACTCATTTCTTGATAACGTTCGGATGTACCAGTGAGGGCTTCAGGGTTCAGATGTACGGCTTCTTGGGCTGTGGTGCTTTATGGTTCAGGTTTAACTTCAACCAACATAGAAATGGGAGTTTCCGAAGATAAGGGACCCTTATATAGTACCCTAAATAGTAGGATGCTTATTATAGGAACCCCAGAATGAAGTACCCCCCGTAATCTTTCGGAAACTCCCAAATAGTGAAGAGCCGCGGGATACTCTATATTCATACTCATGCTGAACCCCCGCACCGACGCCGAAAACCCTCAACCCACCATGTAGCTAAGTAGTTTACCCTTCGATGGGGTCGGATTTGGGCTTGGGGCTCAGTAAAATTTAGGGTTTAGGATTTAGGGCTTAGGGTCTAGGGTTTAGGGTTTAGGGCTTAGGGTTTAGGGTTTCGGGTTTAGGGCTTAGGGGTCTAGGGTTTAGGGGTTTAGGGCTTAGGGTTTAGGGGTGTAGGGTCGAAACAAAAGGGTTTAGGGCCGGTGGGCTTCAGGACATGCGCCGGGTTCTGCTTTCCAGGGCAGAGGTCTACTTTACGGCCTTGGGGTTTCGGGTTTAGGGTTTATAGGGTTTATAGGGTTTTTAGGGTTTATTAGGGCTTATAGGGTTTTTAGGGTTTTTAGGGTTTCGGGTTTAGGGTTTTTAGGGTTTTTAGGGTTTCGGGTTTAGGGTTTTTAGGGTTTTTAGGGTTTTTAGGGTTTTAGGGTTTAAGGTTTATAGGGCTTACAGGGCTTTTAGGGTTTATCGGATTTTTAGGATTTATAGGGTTTACAATAGTGCCTTTTAACGAGTTTATAGGGTTTCGGGTTCAGGGTTTAGTGATAGGGTTGTTAGGGTTTTTGGGGTTACAGGGTTTATAGGGCTTATAGGGCTTATAGGGTTTATAGGGCTTTGGGTTTAGGGTGGAACAGGCTTCCGGAGCATAGGAAATAGAGACCACAAGGGGTTATGCGGCTGTTCCCTAGGGCTTTAGGACTTTAGGGCTTCACTGCGGGAGCTTCGGGGCAATGATACCTTACGGCTTCCCCAAACCTTAACCCAAAACCCTCACCCTAAACCCTAAACTCTAAACCCTAAACCCTAACCCTAGACCCTAAACCCTAAACCCTAAACTTTACTTTAGGGCTTCAAAGTTTCAGTACCTAGACCGCCCCGACTCTCGGGAAGCCTGCTCCAGAAGGCTTCCTCCCGAATCTTCCACATCTCTGAACCCTCATTCAAGCGCCTCCAAGGGGTTTAGGGTTTAGGGTTCAGGAAGGGTTTCGGGTTTAGGGTTTAGGGTTTAGGTTTAGGGTTTAGGTTTAGGGAGGGTTTAGGGTGTAGGGTGTAGGGATCAGGAGGGGGCGTCTGTAAAAGTTCCAGTCTCTAGGATGTTTAATAAAGGGTTCTTTCTATGAGGGTTCTGCAAAGGTTCTATGATGAGACATAGACAGACAGCTCTATTCTGCGAGGTATGTATCGGGTTCTCAAGAGCGCTTATAAAAGATTGTAAAGCCCTTCGCGGCGAGGCCCCAGCCAAACCCCGAAATTAGGGTTTTGGGTCAAGGGCCAGATCCGAACCTTGGAGGTCCAAATCCTAGACACCCTAAACTAAACCCTGCTAAACCCTAAACCACGGAACTCTAAACCCTAACATAGTGAACTCTAAACCCTGAACCAAACCCCCAAGCTCTGAACCCGAAGTTACTGAGCTCTAAACCTCAAACCATTGAACCCGGAACCCGCGGGCTAACGTCTTCTTGGGCCACTTCCCCATCCCCGGGCTGAAACTAGAAGCCCAAACACTAAAAGAACGGAGTCATGGTGAGGGTTCAAGGTTTCAAGAGCTGAGGGCTTAGGGGCTTGCAGTTCTTGAAATTTAAGTTCTCCAGACTCTGCAGCTTCCATAGAAGCCCCTTACAGGTGGGTAGTTCTTCTTCCATAGTACTCCCATAAGACCCCCTTTACCTTTTTGGAGTGGTGTGGGAGGCTTATGGGAAACTACCCACCTAATAACTACCCACCTGTAAATGGCTTAGATTCCATCGTTCAACGCCTATGTCCTGCATAACCCGCGGCTCCCGAAACCCCTCAGAACCTCGCAAGCGCTCTGTATAGAGGCCTCATACTGCGTATTGGTGGGTTTTTAATTACCCAGAGGGTCCACATACACTACCATTATGGAATTAAGTCCCCCAAACCATAATGGGGATGGTCTTTTAGGGCCTCATTCCATAAATCGTAGTGCATATTCTGGACCCTCTGGGTTAATTACAGGACACGGGCAGGTTCATGGTCCAGATAGGCTCAACCTGGACCTCAGATCTTCCATCTTCCAACTACTTGCCTTTGGTTAGTAGGGAATGAAGGAATGGGGTACAATTATAACTACTATTACTACCATTCTTCCATTCCCTACTAACCAAAGGTAGGACTATGGATGTCCGCACGGTCTATTTTGGCTTGCTTTAAGGCTAAGCGTGTAAGACTGCAATCACCGAGGGAACTATAGTTCCAGCGACGATCAAAACCCAACCCAACCCAAAAGTCTAGAAGCTTAAACGCGTAGTGCACACCCCTTAGACCCAAACCCCTGCAAATTAAACCACAAGCCCTGAGCCTTAAAACCTAAACCCTAAACATTAACTGTTATAAAACCTGAAAACCTAAACCCTAAGCCCTATAGACAGAGGCCCAGGAGCCTATGAGCCCCGGCAGAGCTCGGCCTCTCCAAAAGCCCAAAAGCCTGAAGGAAGGAGCTGTAGTTCCTGAGCACCAGCAGCTGATGTAGGAGTTCAAGGCTTTTTTAAAGGGATTAAGGTTTAGGGTCTAGGAGTTTAAGGTTTAGGGCTTAAGGTTTAGGGTTTAGGGTCTAGGGTTTGGGGTTTGGGTTTTAGAAGTTCAGGGTTTAGCTGGGGCGCCTAAGAGCTCGGGCTGTGTGCGTGTTGGGCTTGAAGCTGTAGGTTGAAATCTCTTCAGCCTAAACCCATCAAAACCCCACCCCACCCAGAATTTGTATATCAGAGTTGATATGGGAGTTTCCGAAAATAGGGGATCTTAATATATCCTAATATAGTACCCTAAATAGTAGGAT
>BGNK01001861.1:111542-126127 GCA_003297005.1 Symbiodinium sp. clade A Y106 | reverse complement strand
GGCCCCCCCTAATGTTGCCCCTTTTAAATTGAATGTGGGGCCCGAAACCGCGAAATCCCGGGGGCCGGGAGTTTTAATATTAGGGGGGGCTTTAATATTAGGGGGAAGGGATTATATATATATATATATATATATTGCCAATTTGGAATTGGGGGCAGGTCAGGGATCAACTTAGCACTGCTTCGGGTTTAGGGCTCAGGGAAATCACGACTGATAGAATGACCCGGATGGCTCTATCGCGGCTTGGGGCAAGAACCCTAAACCCTATACTCGAAACCGCGATTGCCAATTTTTTTCTCTGTGTGCAAGTTTGGGATGCCCGTGCAGAATAGGGTCATTCGTAGGTTTACGAATCATGATACCCTAAACCCTAAACCCTAAACCCCTAAACCCTAAACCCCTAAACCCAAAGCCCCTAAACCCTAAACCCTAAACCCTAAACCCTAAACCCCTAAACCCCTAAACCCTAAACCCTAAACCCAATTCCATTTTTCGGGGGGGAGGGGGGGGTGTAAGAGCTTTTAAAGGGCCCAAAGCCTGATCCACATATCCTTAACACTAAACCCTAAGGGTCCAAAGGACCCAATAATTAGGTACTTGGGTTTAGGATAGTAGTTAAGTAGCTCAATATTTAAGAGAGTATATGATTATTAGGTACTTGGACCCCCCTTAGGGAAACCCTATAGGGGCCAGAAGCGTCAATATCTCGGCCCTTAGAGCTTTGGGCTAAGGGTGTACCCTTTAAGGAAGCCCTGAACTGTTCAGGAGTTTTTAAAGGAAGCCCTTAAAGAAACTCTTCAAGGAACCCTTAAAACCTCCACCCCCTAAACCCTAACCCAGAGGGTCCAAGTACCCAAATAGTAGGGTTTTAGGCCCCAAAGCCCATATTCTGAATGGTTTTGGGGCCTTGAAACCCTCCTATTTGGGTACTTGGACCCTTAGGGTAAGGGTGTAGACTTTAGTTGAAGGGTTTAGGATTTATAGCAAAGCCCATCAAGTTGGAAATCGGACTAAGGCCAAATAGTACAGGGAGTACCTATACATTACTCTTAAGGATTGAGGCTATGGTTTTTTTTCCAACTGTTGGGCTTCTACTGTAGTCTTTTGGTTGTTGGGGTTTCGGGTTTAGCCCTGACTCCTAAATCCTAAACCTTAACCCTAAGGGTCCAAAGGACCCAATAATTAGGTACTCGGTTTTAGGATAGTTGTTATGTAGCTCAATATTTAGTTATTTAGGAGAGTTTATGATTATTATGTACTTGGACCCTTAGGGTAAGGTGGGTGGTTGTCAAAATTATGGTCCCTTTTTGGGTCCCTATTATAATACGGCCCCTACTATTAAGGGTACCCCAAAAAGGGACCCTAATTTTGACAACCACCCAGGTCTTCAAACCCGGCGCGCCCTGCAACCCGAAAGCTCTGAAGCCCTAAGGCGCCAAACGGTTTTTCGGGTGTTGGGCTTCGGTTCTCAGAGGCCCGAAAGGAAGGGATGAAGGTAGGTGGGGTAATCCGAAAATACTGGAGGGTGTTGAGAGGATGGTTTGATGATATAAATCCTAGGGGTTCCTTCAAAGGGATCTATAAGGGCACCTTTAAGGGGTTCTTTTTAAGGGATCTATAGGGTTTTAGGGATTAGGGATACACATCTTGCATTACCCATTATAAGGATGAAACCATAATTCCCATAGTTTAGAGTCCTTCAGGTCATGCAGGATTTTGTCCATCAGCAGTATTCGTCCTTGTATCAGGAATCCTTAATCCTACCTACCTTCATCCCACCTTATGAGGCCTCTAAGCTTTTGGGAATATAGAAGACCCGAAGAATTATTAATAGTATACCTAGGGGTGTCTTTTTATAGCTACTGTACAAAGATCTACTCCAAACCCTATTCTAATCATTGAGCCCCGTGTATGAAAACCCTAAATCGCCGAAGCCCTGATGCCTTAAAACCCGTGGGCCCTAGATCCAACATGCTGCTACCCCCAAACCCTTACAGTTCCCCTGATGGTAAGCCTCAAAGAAACCCTTAAAGGAACCCCCTTCTACTTATTTAAGGAGCTTATGTTGCTTACAAGATGCTGCTAAGGCACCCTTCTGGAATATGGCTGCCCGCACGAGGATCAACCGTACCTCTCCTTGAGCAACTTGGCTTTAGCTTTACGATTTCTGTTCCTTATGTTTTGAAGGGTTTATGAAGGTTTGGGGCTTAGGGTCAGGGCAAGTAAGCGGTGGGGGTTTACGGATTAAAATACAACTTTTCTTTGGCTTTAGGGTATCTTGGGGATTGACGTGATATGTACGTTTGGAGAGTCCTGCTTGCAAAAACAGCATGAGGGGGTCAAGTTCCTGCCATGCCTGTGCATGGACTACAGGGGCCTTAATGTTTTGAATTGGGTTTGACGCCAAGGTTTGCTCAGGGTTGAATATACATCCCTCAAACAGTTAGAACAGTTTCAGGGCTTGTTGTTGTATGAGTATGTAGGGACTGCTCCCTGTATGCTCAGGGCTCTCTCGTGTGCACAAGCCGGGATGTTGAAGACCGTCCCTGGGACTGCTGTAATGATTAGGGTGAGCAAGGAATCGCACTGCTGATGGACGAAATTTCTGCTCTATCCAAACCCAGTAGTAAGCCATAACTGATGCCACAACTCCTATGGCAGAATCGTACCTCATGACAGGCATACCGAAGCGCCCAGACCTATAACATAGGGTTCTTAATACTTATTTAGAATAGGCTTTGGGGGCATATGTTATACTATAGTCAGAATGAGGACCCCACCCAAAACAAAAATAGTATTGGTCAATTTTTTGGACCCTATATTAGGTTTAGTCTGTTGTTCTGAGGGTATGGAAGGGCCTTCCAGAGCCGCCAGCCCGGAACTCTTCTCATCGGGGTTTTGGGTTTGGGGAAGCTAAAGGTTAGGATTTAGGGTTTAGGGTCTAGGGTTTAGGAAAGCTAACGGTTGATGATACCGTAAAGACCTTAGACTGTGGGAGTTATGATATATTCCTTATCATGAATAATGCAGGATTTGTATCTTCAACCGTAATGATTAGGATTTAGGGTTTAGGTTTTTGTAGACCCTTGGTGAATCAGACCCGCCTCTCTTGAAGGACCTCATTAGGATACCGATTGTGTTCCTCATTGTTGGATTTCCACATTGCACCCTATGGCTGTTCAACAACAACCACAAACCCTGAACCAAACCCTGAACCTAAAACCCCAAACCCTAAACTCCAACCCCTTGACCCCGAACCCGAAGCCCGAAGATGAAGATCCCTACTTGGGTGGAGGGCTCTGGGTTGAGGATTTCGTCCAAACCGCCAGGGTTTTAGCCCGTACTGAGTATCCTAAAGGATTCCTATATGGGGCTTTCGGTTTAGGGTTTAGGGAGGTTTAAGGCTTGATTAGCTCAAATAGGGTCCCCAATAGTACCCTTTTGCCCTGTTTATTTGGGTCTCCGTATTAATACCGACTCTTAGGAAAAAAAGACACCCCTATTATTAAGCTGCTATTGGGGACCTATTTAGGGTCTCTGTATGGGCTTTCTGTCTAGTTTATCGTGGTTCCATCAAGCAAACTTGTATGGTTTTGAAGGCTTTCCTTACAGGGAGTAGGGTTGTGTAGTTTATACTTTGGCATCGGGGGGGGGGGTCTTGCATGTGTTTTTCAGGGTCACAGTATATACCATGCAGGTACAGACATTGTTTCTTGTGCTTCCTGCTACAAGTTTACCAGTATCACATCATGTATCCCCGAACCCTATCCTAAATCTTTAATCCCCTATGTTGCATGGGATCCTAATTCGGGTTATGGTACGTATGACTCTACAAATAGCAACTTGTTAAGTTCCCCAACCCTCCAAGTTGGAAATGCATCCCAGATTGCTGGTTTCGGGTCGTGCGAAAGTTGGCCTCATGTCTCGCGATGCGGCGGCAGATAATGGTTTGGGGTTTAGGGTTTAGGCTAAGGTATGGTTCTCACGATGTGGGATGTGTTTAGATTTTCGGCATTAGAGTACAGGGTAGCTATGTTCGTGCCTTAAAACAGATCCAACTACTTATTTTGGCATTGTGGAGCCAAAGTTTCTTGATGAGGTTCCCGCACTGTTCTGATTGAACTTTGCCATTTGGTGGGCAGGTAGCCTTTCACCCTTTCACCCTACTACTTATTGGCTGTAAACTCAACTTTTCAACTTTTGGGGTTCTTATAAGGTAGTCGATTCTGAAGTTTCAACTTTTATTTTCTTGGGTTTTGGGCCAGTGAGACTAAGCCCTAAACAATACCATGGCAAACCCACTGGGTTCTGGCTTGTTCCTGAGCCCAAAGCCAACCTACGAGCCGCAACCATAAACCCTAAACCAAGGTCCCCGCCACCCAAAAAAAACACCCCTCAGCATGTTGATGACGAGGATGATAGCGATGAAGAAAATACTGATGTTGATGGATGGCGATTATTAAAGTGATGATGGTGATGGTGGTGATGATGATGATGATATCGCTGATGAGAACACTGGTGCTACGGTTGGTGCCCAAAATCCTGCATGACTTTCAACATCTCCATGGCTTCCCTGCTACCCTTAATTTTAATATTCTCTGACGCACTGGCTAGAAAAAGGGCTTGCGCGAATGCCCTAAATNGAGCAGAGCCAAGGGTTTGTCTGAGTTTGTCTTTCATATCTGCGAGGGCTCGGCAAACCGTGGCGCAGAGCCCGAAGCTACCCGAGCTTCGCGAGCAACAAAGCACGGCCGGGGCCGAAACACTCGGAGCTAGCACGAGTAAAGCATGCAGCCTGCCGCAGGATGGCAGCTTGATTGACACGCACGTCCTGTCAAGTCGTTTTCTACACATCTAGCACGATGCAGGCTGCAGGCTATTCTTGCACAACAGGCTGGTACATACAAGCAGAGAGAGCGCACAGACGCACACAGATCTTGCATATTAAGATCTACACATCCAGCACGACGCATGCTGCAGGCTATTCTTGCACAACATAGAACACTGCACACGCCAGTTATATGGACCTGTGCACAAGTGTTTCAGAGGCTACATATAATGCATCGTCAGCACATGCAGGTATATGCACTCGCATCGCAAAGTAGACCAAAGTAGNACGGTTGGTGCCCAAAATCCTGCATGACTTTCAACATCTCCATGGCTTCCCTGCTACCCTTAATTTTAATATTCTCTGACGCACTGGCTAGAAAAAGGGCTTGCGCGAATGCCCTAAATCCTGCATGACCTCACGGAGATGCAACATTGAAGTTAAGGGGCTGCGGGGAAGTGGGTAGCGCGATGTGGAGTATGTAGGATGTTGCGGGTCATGCAGGATTTTGGGCATCAACAGTANATCCTGCATGACCTCACGGAGATGCAACATTGAAGTTAAGGGGCTGCGGGGAAGTGGGTAGCGCGATGTGGAGTATGTAGGATGTTGCGGGTCATGCAGGATTTTGGGCATCAACAGTACGGATGTTCAGCTGCGGCAGTGTATAGAGTATATAGTATAGAGCTTCACATTGCAAGGTGTCGTATACCAGAAGCTTATGACCTTGATCCCGGACCTGCGAGGCAGACTGGCCGAATCTACACTTGAAGGTCACCCTTTGAAAGCCACCTTCAGACAGGAGTACAGTCCGGTACTTCTAGCTAGATTCTCTCTCTACGCAGGTGCGTTTTGCGTGGGAAATGCCTATTTCCACTCCTCATGTCGAGCCACGGAGGAGCGTTTTGTGTGGGGAATGCCCATTTACAAACCTCATATCGAGTCACAGAGGAGCGTTCTGCGTGGGAAATTCCTATTTACAAACCTCAGGTCGAGCCATGGAGGAGCATTTTGCGTGGGAAATCCCTATTTACAAACTCAATTTGCTGCTTGGAGGNGGAGGAGCGTTTCGTGTGGGAAATTTCTATTTACAAACTCAACTGGAGCGTTTCGTGTGGGAAATTTCTATTTACAAACTCAACTAGTGTGTTTTCCCTATTTACAAACTATTTACAAAACTATTTACAAACCTATTTACAAACCTCATTCTTAAGGGAAAAAGCTATTTTCAGGCACGGGCATATAAAATCCAGAGTTTGATTGAAGGATTCCTGACCATGGATCGCTCCATGGAAAATGCTTTTTCCCTTAAGAATGAGGTTTGTAAATAGGTTTGTAAATAGGTATGAAAATAGTTTGTAAATAGGGAAACACACTAGTTGAGTTTGTAAATAGAAATTTCCCACACGAAACGCTCCAGTTGAGTTTGTAAATAGAAATTTCCCACACGAAACGCTCCAGTTGAGTTTGTAAATAGGAATTTCCCANAGGTGTATGCACTCGCATCGCAAAGTAGACCAAAGTAGTAGTCTTGGACGGTTGGTGCCCAAAATCCTGCATGACTTTCAACATCTCCATGGCTTCCTGCTACCCTTAATTTTAGTGTTTCAGAGGCTACATATAATGCATCGTCAGCACAAGTGTATGCGCTCGCATCGCAAAGTAGACCAAAGTAGTAGTCTTGGACGGTTGGTGCCCAAAATCCTGCATGACTTTCAACATCTCCATGGCTTCCTGCTACCCTTAATTTTCCACCTTGGCTCGACCTGAGGTTTGTAAATAGGACTTTCCCACACAAAATGCTCCTCCAAGCAGCCGGCTGAGTTTGTAATAATAGCAGAGCCAAGGGTTTGTCTGAATTTGTCAGGCTGGGACATACAAGCAGAGAGAGCGCACAGACGCACACAGATCTTGCATATTAAGATCTACACATCCAGNTCCAGCACGACGCATGCTGCAGGCTATTCTTGCACAATATAGAACACTGCACACGCCAGTTATATGGACCTGCGCACAAGTGTTTCAGAGGCTACATATAATGCATCGTCAGCACAGGTGTATGCACTCGCATCGCAAAGTAGACCAAAGTAGTAGTCTTGGACGGTTGGTGCCCAAAATCCTGCATGACTTTCAACATCTCCATGGCTTCCTGCTACCCTTAATTTTANGTGTATGCACTCGCATCGCAAAGTAGACCAAAGTAGTAGTCTTGGACGGTTGGTGCCCAAAATCCTGCATGACTTTCAACATCTCCATGGCTTCCTGCTACCCTTAATTTTAATATTGCTCTGACGCACAGGCTAGAAAAAGGGCTTGCGCGAATGCCCTAAATCCTGCATGACCTCACGGAGATGCAACATTGAAATTAAGGGGCTGCGGGNTCTGACGCACAGGCTAGAAAAAGGGCTTGCGCGAATGCCCTAAATCCTGCATGACCTCACGGAGATGCAACATTGAAATTAAGGGGCTGCGGGGAAGTGGGTAGCGCGATGTGGAGTATTCAGGATGTTTTGGGTCATGCAGGATTTTGGGCATCAACAGTACGGATGTTCAGCTGCGGCAGTGTATAGAGTATATAGCATAGAGCTTCACATTGCAAGGTGTCATCTGGGTGAGGCATAACTGTCAGAAGCTTATGACCTTGATCCCGGACCTGCGAGGCAGACTGGCCGAATCTACACTTGAAGGTCACCCGTGGAAAGCCACCTTGTCTGTCCTCATGTCAGGCCATGAAGATCGATCATTNTCCCGGACCTGCGAGGCAGACTGGCCGAATCTACACTTGAAGGTCACCCGTGGAAAGCCACCTTGTCTGTCCTCATGTCAGGCCATGAAGATCGATCATTCTCTCTCTACGCAGGTGCGCTTTGCGTGGGAAATGCCTATTTCCACTCCTCATGTCGAGCCACGGAGGAGCGTTTTGTGTGGGAAATGCCCATTTACAAACCTCATGTCGAGTCACAGAGGAGCGTTCTGCATGGGAAATTTCTATTTACAAACCTCAGGTCGAGCCATGGAGGAGCATTTTGCGTGGGAAATCCCTATTTACAAACTCAACTTGCTGCCTGGAGGAGCGTTTCGTGTGGGAAATTTCTATTTACAAACTCAACTGGAGCGTTTCGTGTGGGAAATTTCTATTTACAAACTCAACTAGTGTGTTTTCCCTATTTACAAACTATTTACAAACCTATTTACAAACCTATTTACAAACCTCATTCTTAAGGGAAAAAGCTATTTTCAGGCACGGGCATATAAAATTCCAGAGTTTGATTGGAGGATTTCTGACCATGGATCGCTCGCCTGGAAAATGCTTTTTCCCTTAAGAATGAGGTTTGTAAATAGGTTTGTAAATAGGTTTGTAAATAGTTTGTAAATAGGGAAAACACACTAGTTGAGTTTGTAAATAGAAATTTCCCACACGAAACGCTCCAGTTGAGTTTGTAAAAAGAAATTTCCCACAGGAAACGCTCCAGTTGAGTTTGTAAATAGGAATTTCCCACACGAAACGCTGCAGTTGAGTTTGTAAATAGAAATTTTCCACATGAAACGCTCCACAGGAAGTGCTCCACCTTGGCTCGACCTGAGGTTTGTAAATAGGACTTTCCCACACAAAATGTTCCTCCAAGCAGCCAGCTGAGTTTCTAATAATAGCAGAGCCAAGGGTTTGTCTGAATTTGTCAGGCTGGGACATACAAGCAGAGAGAGCGCACAGACGCACACAGATCTTGCATATTAAGATCTACACATCCAGCACGACGCATGCTGCAGGCTATTCTTGCACAATATAGAACACTGCACACGCCAGTTATATGGACCTGCGCGCAAGTGTTTCAGAGGCTACATATAATGCATCGTCAGCACAGGTATATGCACTCGCATCGCAAAGTAGACCAAAGTAGTGGTCTTGGACGGTTGGTGCCCAAAATCCTGCATGACTTTCAACATCTCCATGGCTTCCCTGCTACCCTTAATTTTAATATTGCTCTGACGCACAGGCTAGAACAAGGGCTTGCGCGAATGCCCTAAATCCTGCATGACCTCACGGAGATGCAACATTGAAATTAAGGGGCTGCGGGGAAGTGGGTAGCGCGATGTGGAGTATGTAGGATGTTGTGGGTCATGCAGGATTTTGGGCATCAACAGTACGGATGTTCAGCTGCGGCAGTGTATAGAGTATATAGTATGGAGCTTCACATTGCAAGGTGTCATCTGGGTGAGGCATAACTGCCAGAAGCTTATGACCTTGATCCCGGACCTGCGAGGCAGACTGGCCGAATCTACACTTGAAGGTCACCCGTGGAAAGNCCACCTTGTCTGTCCTCATGTCAGGCCATGAAGATCGATCATTCTCTCTCTACGCAGGTGCGTTTTGCGTGGGAAATGCCTATTTCCACTCCTCATGTCGAGCCACGGAGGAGCGTTTTCTGTGGGAAATGCCCATTTACAAACCTCATGTCGAGTCACAGAGGAGCGTTCTGCATGGGAAATTTCTATTTACAAACCTCAGGTCGAGCCATGGAGGAGCATTTTGCGTGGGAAATCCCNTCCTGCATGACCTCACGGAGATGCAACATTGAAATTAAGGGGCTGCGGGGAAGTGGGTAGCGCGATGTGGAGTATGTAGGATGTTGTGGGTCATGCAGGATTTTGGGCATCAACAGTAGGACCTAATTTGCCAAAACTGCACCTGAACCCACCTTTGTAAGTCCCGCCACGTGTAGCTAGTTTTGTCAGCTCCTCCACACTGTTGAAGGATTGAGTCTGCCCACTGCTGCGCGACCGTGTCCGCCTGACTGCATCAGCTGGACCTAAACCCCATAAGCCAAAGCCACAAACCCTCACAAACAGAACGCCTAAGGTGAAAGCGCTGCAGCTTAAACCTCAGCCGTGAACCTGCAACCCTGGGGCACCAAATGCCCCAAAAGAAAGGCACATGACAGTTCGGATTTCCGATGAAGGACTTTGGGGTGGTGTAGGTCAAGTCCTGGTGGCTTGCTGTTGCACCGAAAGGTGCTATTTCTTCAGCACGACACCGCAATCACCACTTAACGAATCTACTAATCCCGAACCCTCGAACAGATCGAGGGTTTCTTTTGGGTGCTGCCATGAAAGTCTACAGCCTCATGTCTTCCGCAAGGCTTCACGACAGGTCGAAGTGCTCAAGGGCACGTCTAGAAGAGGCATCCGGTCAAGCACAGTCCATCTCACAAACCAGGGCAAAAGGCACTCGAGGCCCATCATGAGGGTTTGGGTCTCCCTGAGATTGGGGTATAGGATTTCGGGACATCCGATGAATCTAGCCAAAGATGCTGTAGGGTAGGGTATGAGGCCACCGACAGCTCACATGTCTTGCTGGCAAGAGACATGAGATGCCACGGGCCTTCCTCAGCAGCAGGGCATGCCAAATCTATCTATCTGTCTATCTATCTGCGTCCATATTGTGTGCAATTGAACTTGGGTTTACGGTTTAGGGATTTGGGTTTCGGGGTTCAAGGTTCAGGGCTCCAGGGTATCAATCAAGGGTCAAAACTCCAAAGTTCAGCCGACAGGCCTTGCACACAAGCCGTGAAGTGCGGAGTCGACTCATGTAGGGGTCTTAATAATTAGAATAGGGTATTGGGGCACGTTATACTATACTTATTATGAGGAACCCCCAATATAGTATAGGTAATTATTCAGGCCCTTATAATATGGGGAAACCCAAATACTTTTGACCTTGTTGCCTGGGCTGGAGAAGCCACATTTTTCACGGTGGTTTTGCGTTACGGGTTAGGGATAAATTAAGCGCGCTTGTTGAGCCAAAAATACACAATAAGCCGGACGCCATGTAATACTTGTATATATCTGTATACATATACATCTATATATATATGTGTGTATCTACATATATATATACATATACACACATGCATGTATGTGTATACATATGTGCATGTTCGTAATCGAAACCCTGAATCCTGACACAGCAAAGGGGCGAAAAGATCGAAGATCGACCATTTTCGCTGCAGGGCAGCATCGTCGGCGAAGCTTCCGATCCGGTACATCTGACCAAGGCTCCAGATATTGTTTTGGGGGCTCAAGGTTTTTGGGTGCTTCTGCATTGGTTTCTGGTTTGCTTGTGACTTGGCCCAGATCAGGGTTGAGGAGTATATGGTTGATGTCGGTTTAGACTTCATCGAACCAATGTTTTGGTAGGCTTCGTAGATGCGTTCCATGGAAGGGCTGCAAGACCGGGTGTAAGAGCTTTGTGGGTGGACTTGACATGTTTCATCTACGGCTCCTCAGACTTGCGATACGATAGAGGGTTCAAGTCCAATGGCTAAATAGGGCAAACACCCCAGACCTATTAGCAGGGCCCGGTGGACAAGGGATGATGAAGGGTGAGGCTCGAATAGGCCCATGAGAGGGTTGATGTGCCCTAGTTGGATCACCAAAAGGAGTACTTCATGCTTCTATCTAATCTAGAAAGGAGACCTAGCTCGGAGAACTTTCCGCAAAATGCGCAACCTAATTGAATGAGTGGCTAATATACCCTCAGCATCCCGAAACAACCCCAAACCCTAAACCTTGTAAGACTCTTAACCCTAAGCCCTACGGCCCTACAGCCTTGACCCCAAGCCCTGAATTGGCACCCTAAACCCTACCTATAGTCTCCATTGTAGTTCCTTGTTTTGGTTCACCAAAATCTCTATTATAGGATCCTAACCATAAAACTGGTTCACCAAAAAACAGGAACTGCAATGGAGACTATAGGTAAACCCTAAACCCCTAAACCAAAACACGTTGCTCGGCGGCCTCACGAGCTGCTGCCGCGGGCGTCTCGGGCGCCGCCGTCTCAGTCGCCTCGTCGGTCTCATTGCTGTCTGCATCCTTGTCGGTTTACTCAGCCCAAAGGGTCCAAGTATCATTATGGTATATACTTACAGGGTATTTTGGGGGTCTAAGTATATACCATAATGATACTTGGACCCTTTGGGTAGTTGCTGAGTTCATAAGCCCCAAAAAGTATACACTTTCAGTTTTATAGTGGGTAATATTATCCCAGCTACTAAGTTTAGGCTTAGGCGTCAGTTTGTTTTTTCGGATTACGCTTAGGGCTCGGTAGGGTTTCATAAGGGCTTTACTAGGGTTTTGCAGGGTTTCGTAGGATTTGCAGGGGGCTAAAAAGCTCTACCGGGGTTCTATCAGGGTTTTGGTGGCTTTTAAGAATTGGGATGTCGGTCACTACGGGGTCTGGGGCTCAGCGTGCAGTGTGCTGCGAGGCTTCTTTTCGGATTACGAATTTGTAACTTTCGAGACGCTGTTTTGGAGTGTTGGTGAGTTGCCGTCCGTGCCCAACCGGATGGCAACACTTGGTGTTAAATATATGAGATTTGTGAACATAGATCTTAGCTGGTCCCTAAGCAGACCACCTCAAACCCTTACAGCTTCCATTGTGGGGGCGGGGTCTTGCGGATGCCGCAAGCTTCCGGCAGAACACTCAACAGGCCAATATTAAAGCCCAAACGGCCCTAAACCCGAAACAATCCCCATACGACAAACACCAACCCCTAAACCAAAAAATCCGAACAGTACACTAGTGCCTTGAAAATCCTACGAGTTAAAGCCTTAAACCATGAACCCAAACCTAAGACCCAGGTTTCGGGACTCCTCCTCCACCGGCATGTCTGCAGAGTTCCGGTGCGGCCGCGAATAGAGCGACCTGCAAGGCCGGCAGGCTCCAGAGCGGTAGAGACTCGGCGCATGTGTGTTATGATGTTGATGTTTTTGTTGTTTGTAAAATTAGTGTATTCTGTGATTTTTGTTACTTCCAACTCTCTCTCTCTCTGTCTCTCTCTCTCTCTCTCTCTCTCTGATACTAAGCCATATCACACCATGTCACACCTCATCGCAGCATATCACATCGTGTCACCTCGCATCACATCAACATGATATCAGACCATACCAAACCGTATATGTACCATGACATCACATCATGCCATACCACATCAAACTAGGCCATGTCACACAACACCGTGCCATATCAGCCATGTCAACTCAGTGCACAAAGTATCATGTCATACCATATCAGAATGCTTCAACTTACATCGTATCTGCCCATACCGAGCCATGCTGCATCATATGATGTCATGTCATATCATGTCATACCAAATCATGTCATACCATGTCACGAATCCCAGCATACCATATGAAATCACATCAGACCACATGGTAACCTGCCAGAAAATGTCACGGCACATCATAACATCAGCTCTCATACCACACCGCATCTTAACCCACTTTTATTTTGCATGTCACATCGTCTCATATCATCATAACCGTTATATACATATGCACATGTACAAGCTACATATGTTTTCATGCGTACATACATACATACATACATGCACACGAATATGTGTTAACACATGTGAAATATGAGCATATACACGTTTAAGCTGAATACCCGTATGTGTGTGTCTGCATCTGTACAAGTTTACGCACGTACGTGCGTACGTCCATACATACATACATACATACATGCATACATACATACGTGTAGCTCCACATATACACGCATCTAGACATGCCCATATGCGTGTATGTGTTTATATATATATGGTGTGTATGTATATACATATAAACATGTGTATATGTATACATATATATATATATATATGTGCGTGTGTATATACGCATGCACATACATTGCGTGTATGTATATGTGCCCATACATACTTGTATGTATGCATGTATGCATACAGTATAGTCAGTTGTACAATGACAATCTTGTGACTATCTGAAAATACGTATGTACATCTCTCCTGCTGCTCCCAGCCAGCAGGAGGCTCCTCAATCCTCCCAAATTCGGGCAGGCCTCTACGGCTTCAGGGTCAGGGTCTATGGGTTAGGTTTAAGGGGCTTGCAAACCACTAAACAAAAAATATGCTATCCCTGAACAACAATTCTAACCCTTAACTCTAAACTTGACCCCAAACTGCTGACAATCCACTTGCGCGGTCCATGCATACTCTTGCGGCTCCGGACGGAGGGCTCCTGTTCACGAGATCCAGGAGAATCGACTTCTGAGGCCTAGGCCTGCTTGGTTTTGGGTTGTCGGATAGCGATTTTACTAGCTTTGCAGGGTCTAGGATTTAAGTGTTTTTGTCATGGCTGAGGGTTTCTTCTTCTTCAAACTGGAGCCTTGGGTAGAAGAGCCGATGGTCCGAGGTTTCTCATTCTGCTTTAACGAACCCCGAAGCCAAAACCACCAAAGGGTACAACTCCACTCAACCCAGAGACCGTCAACCCAAACCCCAAGGAACGGAATGAAAACCCCGTGGGAATCCCTTCCCTCCGTGCGTCTCCGCTCGACTCTGCAGCCGCGGACGCGCAGTTGGCGCGGGCGTCGGGAAAGCGGGAGATTCCTCGGGCAATTATGGGCTGGTGCTAGCGCATAGTGCGCCGCGGTACTTTGTGTTCAAAGACAAGGGGAAACCTGGGTTTTGGCATGATTTTCAGAAAAGAAAGCAGGGTTGTGATGCCTGTGGAAAACTATCGTAAGTTGCAGGTTCGTTGGCTTAGGCGCAGGGTTTAAGGTTGACTGTATTTAGAAATATGGGTGGTTTAGGCCGAAATTTCTTAAAGAACAGAGTGCCAAAAACTTCACATTCCCCAATTTCTTGAACAACCTGGTTTTGGCAACTTTCTCAAAAACACAAAAAACATTAACAATCATGATCTCAAAAAACACTAACTTTCGAAAGTTCTTTCATAC